>OX104060.1:78221526-78436810 GCA_944474145.2 Dicrocoelium dendriticum | reverse complement strand
GATGAGAAATTAATGGAATTATACCAAAATCCTCACTGCTACTCACCAGTAATATAAAAACCGTCCGTATAGGTTCTAAGTTTTGTACCGGACATTGGTGCCATGCGGAAAGTCTTAGCTCGTGAGGCCAGTAATTGTTCTCTGCACAGTTTGTAACTGGCGTGGCAGTGGAAGACGAGGCGGGACATATCACAGTCAACTGTCAATCACGCAGGTCCGCGACTGTCACCCATGGCGAAATGGCACTGGTTGCTGGCATCCTGAAGTCATGGGGGCGGAACCCGGCAGGGGTCCGCTGGGAGGCGCACCACTGACGAGACACAGGTCGAAAGGCCAACGTCTGATGCGTTTCCATAGTAGCCTAAGCCTGCTGCTTGGGAACAACGATGATGAATTAGTTGAAATAGGGTAATGCTATCGGTCCTAAAATTTCGAAAAAGGGGAAAGCTTACTCACAACTTTGATGTTTTGTTCTGCAGAATACAGTGAGAGAATTAGCCGAGGAAACTGAGGTAGGCATGTATAACTTGAATATAGCGTATTTCAAAGGGCGCAAGCAAGCAGCTGAGTGTAAGTAGGCGAAATAACCGCTTTTATCACAGAATGATGTTAAGTTTGGAACAAAAGTATAAGGTCATGTTTATACTAGATAACCACAAAAATCCAAATGGCAGTTCGCAGCAACCAGATGTATAGGCTCAATAGGGTGGTGATCCACTTAGTGAATAAACACTGCAAATTCTCCATGGCTATCTTATCACTTTCTTCAGATCTAGTGGATAGTAATGATCAGTATATTAAGGCAGACTGAGTAAAGGTTGTACATACACTAAATCCAGCTTGAATAGGTTTTGTGAACCTACAAACGTACTGATAAGAGCTATAGTATTCGCTATGCTATAGCTCGTTTGTTTAGAAAAGCCGAATGTGTTCGATTAGTGTGCAACAAGCTCCGTGCTACAGGCAGCAGATCATGGAATGTTTTCCGCTTATTCTCTGTACACGAAATTTTCGATAGCTGATAAAACGACGACAGAATTTACCTATTTACTTGGCTCCGGTTTGGGAACCAATGAGAAATAGAACAACGAGACGGAGTGGTAACGTGGCGCAACGGTTTGCCCACCTTTTTGACTTAGCAACATATACTGGGTGCTGCTCCGCGACCACTTGAGAGTCAGTCTTATCAGTTTGATCAATGCTTAGAGGTCAGACGAAATCAGTTTCCTGGTCTAAAACCTGGTAGTTAGAAGTAGAATGCTGACTATTTCCGTAAACCCAAATCTTTGCATTTCCGCACTGCCTTGCAGAAAAGTCTTGGGTCAAAAGTCTTTAGTAGGGGACCTTAATTGTTCTCCTGTCTAGGTCCGGGCACCCTGGCAGTACCTCAGCACATGTACAACCATGATTATTTCTGCAAGGTTCAACCACAGGCTGCAATGGCTTTCGCACAAATTTACACTGGTCGCCTTGTTTACTGTGTACAACAGGACGGACAAACGAATAACTGCGACTGCTAGCGCTTCCCTTCTTTTACATCTGTTTCTCTTACCTCACCTCCGACCCCAAGTACTGATTTCATTCTATACTTAACAGCTTAATCAACCGCATACCAACTGCCACTGTAGTTCTGCCGTCTGCAGCTGTCTTTCCGCATCTCCTACTAGAGGCCTTTCGGAAACAGCCTTATTAGGCCACACTGTGCCGTTTCGCTAGCACCCTTCAACTTTTGCGATCTAAGACAAACAGATTAACTGGTTGCACTAACGCGCATTGAAGTGTGCTGCGTGTCGGCAACTGGGATCCATGACCATCATGGAGTTGCTAAACTGATCGCGCCAGGGTCGTACTCTTGATATTGGTTGCACACATCCCGAAACGTTAAAGCAGCAACCACTAGTCGAGATGGAGTGGATACGATTCTCAGTTCTAAGGCTGAGTAATTGTTGTCTGATTGGATTCCGGTGAGCAGCAGTTTGTGTGCGACCCATTTGGTAATGTCAACTAAGTTTGACTCATAAAGTTGTGCTAATTATTTTTTATGGTTGCCAGTTATGCACCGATGGCAGTTGGGATGGACAACCGCTGTCACAATCTGAACACGCTACTACGCAGTATTATTAGTTCAAATACTGAAGGTGTTGCAGGGGATACGAAAGTGCAAATAAGTCGTCTACACTCTTTATAAGCTCAGCCAGGTGGTGTGAAAGGACATAACTTAAATAAATAAATAAATAAATAAATAAAGATACATTCCTCGGTGATTCGAGGTGCGGTCCAACTATGTGGTCTGATCAATGTGTACAACGGGATCGCAAAAATAATCAATTTGTTCACGCTCTTTATAATAAATCCAAAACGGACAGGAAAATAATTGGCAGGATTACGTTATTAGAGAAATTAAAAGACCAGGAACAATAACATATGCAGATGTAAACAGATGTTCAGTTAAATTAATACGGCCACTCGTGAAACCATCCCCAGGGGCCCTGCTTCCATGTAAGGTATTCCCTCGAAAGGTTTCGCCCGCACTTCCATGCTATACCTGGCCGAGCGCCGGTGTGGCATAGTAGCATATGAGCCATCACCTGTTTATCATATGCAGTGTTCGTTTTAGGGCTGCTTTTATACATGTATTATGAGCGATGAAGCCTCAGCCCAGTCCGTCATGCGGATCATTCAATTATGGCACATTCTATACGCCAATCAGTAGGTGGCAATGCGTCTTGCATAGGCAAATTCTTTTATAATCTGGAAGCTATAATCCGTCGCCACAGGAGATCAGCCCAGTCGTGGCCAATAATGAATAAGGAAGAATGTAAAATATTAGAATTATGTGAAAGAGGTACTATATCTTTAACATACAACATAGGTAGGGTATGTTATTTTTACCTCGGCGTAGAAATGGATCGAGCCAATCATACGATCGAATTGTGTGGAGTGACAGCCAGAGACAGATGACTGTACGAGTTGTCCATAGACAAAAGTCGCATAAGGAATCAGTTATTGCCATCACTGAATTCAAGTATATGTTTCTAGACTGTTAATTCCAGAAAAGAAGGGGAGAAGATCAGCACTGCAGAACAAAGGTTGCCAAGGGGATCGCAGAACAATATTACGAATTAATCAGTTTGTGGGAAAAAGTACGAAAATAGTTCCTGACATTATATCAGTAAATAATTTTGCTGTCGGTTTTAAACAGAAAAAAGTTGGTACGAATTAAGTTTGAAGGAAGTAAAACCGCATAAGAATAGCAGAAGAAGCGGTTTGTAGCAGCTCATGCTAGATGAGCATATTTTCTCTAGTGCATTCGAGTCGATTTTCTCCGGTATCATACATGATCCGACCCTTCTTCATACAGCTTTTCATCATTGAGTTGAACTTTTAAGATCCATTTCACTCTGTCCGTTGACAGACAAACCTTTATCGTTTTCGTGAACATGCAAAATGTTCATTACATCTAATCTCCTTTGGCAGCTTATTCCATATGGAGCCATACCTAAGAAGGTAGAAATATCTCCTTAGATTGGTATTGTATTTAGAAAATGGAATATACATCCACTATCTCTCAGTTCATAACTGGTATTTTCCCAAAAGTGCTGTTGATATGTTCCAACATATGCTTTCTGCGAGGAAGCATCAATGTAATTGCATTCTTCGTAACCACAGAGGTCCAAGATTCAACGGCTTGCACCTATCTCTGTATGAAAGAGCGGTTGATTAGCTAAATATGCGCTTCGTAAAGGCGCGTTAAAGGTTTTCAATGGCTCTCAAGTCTTCTTTTCGCAAGTTACTGAGCGTAACACAGCAATATGCAAGCAAAGGACTGGTGCTGATTTTGAAAGCAATTAGTCTGATTTCTTTCACTATTAGCATGTGACATATGAGCCCGACCGACTGCTCAGCATTTTTCACTATATGATTTGTATGTTCGTTAAAGTTTAACGAACTAGAATATCTTCGTCCGTACGAACGACGGCGAGCATCTGTTCTAAATGTGCGTGGATCACCAAATGTTCCTTAGTAGTACCTCATTTAGACGTAGTGGGAGCCGAGGTGAAACTTGGCATACTCCTATATCTTGCAATCGATAAACCAAAAATGATCACCTTATCATACAGCTTGCTTACATCCTGGGTCTCTGTTCGTTCTGAAAGAACTTTGTCGACTCTGATCATGCTCTGGTATGCAATCGTATTTTCAGGAACCATGCCGGGAGGCGTATCAAGCAACGCCATCGATTGGTAACTGAGAAGTAATCTCAGTTCTCGGTCAAGTAAGCATGCCAGGATATGCTGCGTACCGAACTTTCGCTATCTCGTCCGAATAGTCATGCGCTTAGTCGGAATAAATTCCCAGCCGCCATACACGAAGAGGCAGCCTCTGCTTACGACCCTATTAGTAGTCACGGAACCAGTCAGTTGAAACCCGATATCAGTAACCAGAAATTTTCCATTTCATTATCAAGAACCGAAGATCGAAGGTTAACAATGTTTTTGGCGACGCATCCTCAGAGCTCTACAGGGTGAAAAGGCAATGGGCCTAAAGTGGATTCGATCAGGTCAAATGAAACACGATCACTTTCCGAACAAGGGCGTGAACCAACAACAAATGACCAAACAGGACAAAGACGTGGTTGAACAATTACACTTACGCGCAGAATGATCCACTTTGTTTCGCCAAGGTAGCTTAACAGTTTCCATCAGCTTATCTTGTGCGCACAAAAGCGGTTGGTACATCCGAATGCTTATCGCCTCGGCAGTGGCAAGGGTGCAGAGGCGCAGGCCTTTCGACTGGAGTGGAGGGACCCTGTATAATATCCGAATTGCACAGATTGGATCATCCTCATTTCCACTATCAACAAGAGGAGTCATAACAAAGCTAGTTATAGCCCCGTACCGTCTCAACCCAACCAGCGTGGTCGGTGCTCCTTACTGCGCTTTGACAGTTGTCGCGCCGTTCGACTAATGTAATTAGCGCCACTGGCACACTCGAACTGGTAAATGACCATAGAAGCGGTCACGGTCGGTAATCGGTGTTTGTTGTGAGTACGAATGAGAGGCTCCGTTGAAAAGGTGCACCTAATCTTGGTTGCTGAGAAAGTTGAGTTGACAGCTGTTGAAAGGCTTTTAGTTACACGCTCAGCGGCGGCGTTTCCGTTGAAGGGTAATGGCATGAAATGTGCTTTCTTCTCTGCTGTCCTAACTTGCATCAAGTCAGGCTTTTCTTGCATGTTACTAAGAATGAAGCGGTCAGGATATCCACTTTGGCGCATCGAATTCTGAATAAATGTCCACTCATTATCCAACATGTTTTCAGAACAGATCCTGCTGGTCCTTGTAGTAAGACAGCGAATTAGGTTTCGCTTATACCTCAACGGAACGAAACTGTGGAAGTTCATATACTGGCCGCAGCAGCTTTTCTTCCTGTAGACCGGCAATTGGATCGAGCCGTCTGCATTTCTATAACAACATCTATAACAACACATCAAAAAACGGCAACTGATGGTTTAACTCTTTCTCGTAGGCAAACAGCAATGCTGCGTGGTCCCCACTAAAACGGTCACATCTCATTTGAACTGATGGAGTCCACTTTGACGCCCAGTGCTATTTCACCCATATGATTGTATGAGTCTGAGGAGGAACCATGGAAAACAACTGTTTACCTTCGGTCTTTTGCTCCTGGAATATCCGAGATGTTGATGAATCTATTGGAATTCAAGAGTAAGCTACAGACTGGTTCAGAGCACAGTGTTACAAGACGGAATATTAGGCACGAACAGAAAAGGAGCCTGTGTGTGTTTACAAAGATGCTTAGTGGAGCAGTAGGGCTCAAGAAATGGTGGTGAGTGCATTAGGCAATTATCCCAAACACTTCCAGCAGAGCGGCAACACTAAAACCAGGAAACCACACATCAGTAAGAAAGCTGGGGAAGTTCAGGTTTCCTAAATCACAAGAAGGAGCGCAGTGTGGCTCTTTGGGCAGAGCACTTTGGGAAACACTTCAATTATTCTGCTCTTCATGGAACCCTTCCTAATCATGGGATGGGGTATGAATCACGGCTGGCTAATTTGCAATCTCCATCAGATGCAAAGGTACGAAGCGACAACACAGCCATTAATCGTTTTTCAGCTCTCTGCCTTGATTTCCTCGCACCCACACTATATAGGGATGATGATGATGTCCTCTGTAAAGCACTGACCTTTTCAAACCGGTCTGGAAGCAAGAGGCCATCCTGCGTAACTGAGGTGAATCTATTATGGTAGTCGCATTGAGTGCGATAACCACAGATTTATTACGCCGGTGGGGTCAACCGTACTAATCTCAAGTCTCCTTCGTCTCCTCACTGCATTCCAGGAATATCGGATTATGAAAGGCTAAGCAGGTTTATGCCCAGGACGGGGCAGCATAGACCACATATTCTCTCTGCGATGATTATTTGAACAGCGTCATGCGCATCGCAGACCAATAACTGTGTTCTCCGGCTTCAGAAGCACGTTTGACTCAGTCAGCTGACTTATTCTGTTCGAAATAAAAGTGTGAAAGTGCGTTCTAAGGAAAAAGAGGACAATTTCATATGTCCCTTTCTCGGTCCTGTTTGTCCCATTACTCCATTTTTGTTAAATTTTGCTCCGGACTGTATCACATAGTGTTCACTTAAGGAACCTTTTGGTGCAGACATTGAGGTGCTAGCTGGTGAATAGTTAGTTGACCTTCATTAAACGAAAAATAATGTCTTGCTGTTTGACGATGTTGTGGCTGCTAAACCAACCTAGAAAAACTTCCCTAAACTGGTCCTATGAGTTGGCGTACGCTTCGTACCATTAACATGTAAGGTGCTGTTGCAGACCCATTGACCGTTTTATCTGATCCAATGGTCCCTGATGGCGAGGAACTCGAGTTAGTTGAGCAGTTCGTCAGCAAAGATGGGCTTATAAGCACTGGAGTCAGTTCAAGTATTGCCAAGTTAGAACGGCCTTCATGAATATACCATATGTTCGACGTCAGACAGGAGTTTTCATCAGTCTGAAAAGCCGGATTGTCAAGGCCACAGTGAGGGCCGCCCTAAACCATGGTGAGGAGGCAGCCCGTTAGATCTGAGGATTTAAAGCACTTCCAGTTCTTTGATCTTCATCATCATCTGCGGAGCATTGCCAGTGCCGAATGGCATCAACGTGTCCTCAACGATGATGTCCGTAGGCGAGTACTAGGCAGTGATAATCATGCTAGTTCATTAGAACAACAGATTGACCTGAATAAGTTGCGTTGGCTTGCGCACTTACTGCGTAAGCGTACTCAACGTTTACCAAGGAGTGCTATTTGTTTGCCTGATGTTGGGTAGTACGAAGTTTGAGGTAAGCAAAAGTTAACTTGATAGAAGGAGGTGAATTCACTTAATGCAAAACTGGGTGCCGTTGGTCCATCTCGCCTTCCACGCTGGAATCTACATGACCTGCTTTGTGCTTGCATCGAGAGGTTAGAGGACATGGCTCGCAGTCGACACCAGTGGTGTGTCTGGTATCGTAACCTGATTGGACTGCCTGTTTAAAGTGTGTTTAGTGTCGTGATATCTGTGATGTAATGGCTGATTATGACACGTGGTAGTGAAAACCCCAAGGAAGCTGTCTCGCTGATGCCACCTTACCATTGCACGATAGTCAGCTGTTTCTGACGGTATGTTATTGACAGTATGTGGACGAATTTACCGTGAATATATGTCAAGCGCATCAAGATTTTGTACTAGAGCCCCTACTCTCCCTTACAGCATTCTTCGTTCCGTAGGTCCTCATGGCCTTATAGGAACGAAGCCTCAGTTTACCTGGCTACTGTGTTGTTATTGATGATGACAAGGGCAAATGTTGTTGCTCCGTTTCCATACCTTTCTTTTGAAATAGTTGGCTTTGTGGATGGAAGCTCTGGACTTACAGTGGTCTTGATTTCTGAGCACTCAAGTTCTAAACAGGAAATCCTAAGTGACCGTCGTTCAAAGCACTCACGACCCTAATTTCTTTCAATCCTTGGTCTTATTCTCGTTAAGCCTGTAGTAGCCTTGTTTGATTTCATACGATTATTTGTATACCAACTTGATCATCAGGTGAATTTTTAAGCCGTGGTCACTTGGTGAGCGATCGCATGATTGCATAGAACGTGATGGTTATTATGGTATCTAATCTCATGGTATATTACAAAGTTGAAATAATAATACCTACCGAACTTGACCTAGGCGGCGTGACATAAGAAGCCGTTACGGCGACAACAACAACAACAGATCTGGCATCAGTGAAGAAAGGCACGGGAGCCGCAGCTAAATCACACGCATCCGTAACATTAACTAGGAACAGCGAGGAAGATTTCGAATCTTGCGAAGCGACCGAACCGCTTTTAATCTCTAGGTTGTTGAAGAGATAAAATTTCTCCACTATACGTATGTCAGACTTAGTGGGAACAGCTAAACTTTCAGCGTAAGCGTTTCGGCTTACTGATGTTCATACAGGTTAGCTGGGTTAAATAATGTGGTGTAGTGTGGCAAGTGCACTCTTAACATTGTACCTAAAGTCAGTCTGGGAGTGACAAATGCAAGGGAGGGATTCCAATTGTGGTAACCAAACAGCGAGAACATTCCGGTGTGTTTCCCAGTATGAGACAGCATCTGTTCTGTTTGCTATTAGCCCTGTGCCTGCACAGTTAATAGTACGCTTGTTTAGGTGGCCTACTATCCGTATAGACATAATATGATCACCATCCAAGGACCCATATCACCCACTAGAAGTTTTACAACTCTTGAGGGGTAAACAATACATTGTTTTGGGATGCTCGACATTGGGTTATATCCACGACGGTGAGACTCATTTTTGCACGACCACAAGGTTTGGTTTACATAATCCTCATAAAAGCATATGTGTGTAATGAACAGTTGGAGAAAAATCGATAAGCCAGCTTGCTATAAATCTTCCAGTAAGAGCCTCCAGGCTTTGAATGAATTCCATTAGTAGCGTTTCGGGTTACTTTGGGCAGCTGAGTTCGCCCAGCCTCAACACGCCGAGGTTGTCACCTGGAAGTGGTTGCTCAAGATTCCTGTCGTCTGGCTTATAAGTCTTAATCACCAGATGTCGTATTGAACCTTTTATAGCAATGAACTGACGGCGCTTTTGGACTACTCATCCACAGACCTTACGGATGTAGTCTCTTGGTTGCATTTTGCCATCAAGTTTGATCGCTCCCTTTACCTTGATATCGGCCGTAGAATGTAGCTTGCTCAAATTCAGTAAGTTCACTAGGCCGCTGCTAAATATCAAAACAGTGGAACAATGGAACAAAGGTTTATTACAGGTAAAAATGCATCGCTTAACAAGTCCCATGGGATGGAAATTATTGCGAACATCAACTGCAAAATGAAGTGAAAAGCGTTGTGGTGGACTCACAATAGACTTTTGTGGAATAGCGGAGAAGTTCGCGTATTAAACGTATAAATCCATAAATCCATTGGTTAGGCGTTTGGCAACACACCGTTTGATTGCGTTTCGTAACCCCTGGCTAACAAGTCATAAAATGAAATGTAAGTGAGACAATGCATCGTCAACCCGTTTATTAAATATCGACCGATTGGGAGCAGATACGACATAATTAGGGAGAGCGTTACAAGGCTGGCACACGCAGAGTGAAAAGAAATTTCTACGGCATTCAAGCCGGCTATACTGAGTTGTCAGTTTCAGAGGATGACCTCTTAGTTTAGTGTTGTGGTTCAATTCCAGCAGCGGACGGCAAACGTGGTTTGGGTTCTTCAGAATCTGATAAAGGATTATGAGATCGCCCCGCAAAATCCGATATCGACTGCTGTACGATCTTAGAGATTTCAGTCTAAGCTGATCGGGCAGATGACAGAAGTCCCTGATGTTCTTGGTTGCCCTTCGCTGATGAGTCTGGAAAGCAAAAGGATCCTGTTTCTGCCACGGCCGCCACGCCTAATTAGCATATTACACGTAAGGTCGCACGTAGGTGTTAAGCATCTGGGGAAATATTGAAGGTTCAAACCGAC
The DNA here is from genome assembly GCA_944474145.2 of Dicrocoelium dendriticum. Lineage (NCBI taxonomy): Eukaryota > Metazoa > Platyhelminthes > Trematoda > Plagiorchiida > Dicrocoeliidae > Dicrocoelium > Dicrocoelium dendriticum. Next base: position 78,426,774 of record OX104060.1, on the reverse strand, counting down.
CGACGGCACTGCGAAGAAGGCCGAAGTGTTGATTTCCGGTTCTCATCGCCTTCTCAGCTTGTTTTGAACACCCGAGATCTTCCTGTACCAATACACCCAGGTCACGCTCCTGAGAAACCTTCGCCAAGTTGTGGTCTCCAATCTTGTTTGCGCTCACCGGCTGGTGACGCAGATGTGTCACTTTGCACTTAGCTATGTTCAAATGAAGCTTGTTACTCTTTGACCATTCGTAAATGCAATCTAAGTCATGTTGGAGCAGATCATGGTCTGGCTTGTTACTAATCGCCCGCCATATCTTGACATCATTGGCGAAAAGCAGGAAATTTGAGGAGATGACCCTTGCCAGGTCGTTGATAAACACAAGGAACAAACGCGATCCCAGCACTGAGCCTTGTGGGACACCACATTCTACCTCCATTGAGTTTGAGAGTGATCCCCTAACACGTACTTGAAGCTTCCGTTGATGAAGGAAGCTGCTAATCCAACCAAGTAGCTGCCAATCCAAACGACCGGCAAGAAATGCTTTGCTTTTAAGTTGCACCGCGTTAGACATGAGCAGTACCTAAATTTGATCCGTATACTTTTATATCTAGTCAATGTCGCAGACTTAGGTTACTGATTCCGCCTAGGTGGGAATCATCTATACAGTATCGCTAAATCCTGGGAAAGACATGAAATAGTCTCATTAGCTGAATGTTTTAGAGAACGTAATGTAATTACACCTACCCTTAAACCAGCGTCCACTATTTTGATCCAATTGGCTAGTCATAACATAAGCTATGTAGCGCATTCGTGTTGTAACCAAATAACTTCGGGCAAGATCAGCGTGTCAGCAATGAGAGCCTCGCATTACTTTAAAGTCCCTAAAGGAGTGTCACGGATGGTATCTAACAGAATCGGAACGAATGGTTCTATTAGGAATCGGAGTTATCCAAATTTATCGCATGGTACAAAAGTGCCTCTTTTAAAGTTAATGCCATAAAACTCGGGACACTACTGAATTACTACATCAGTACCCACTGAAAACGCTTTCAGTGCGTATCATCAGCAGCAGGGATGATTTGTGCACCATTCGCAGGAACTTTATAAACACAGTGTTGGCCGTAAAGGGGAAAGGATTGAGTCTTGGTCAGGAGATTAAGAAAGAAGCTAAATGTTAGGAAGCTGGGGTGCTAATAATCCTTCAGCTTTTGTTTGGTGGAATGTGTTAATTCATCCGGCATTAAAGAGAGGGGAATCAGAGGTCACCTTACTAATGTCATTCAACTGCCTATACAGTAGTTTGCGATTTGAAGTAACTCAATCTGTTGAACCCTGCTAGCACGCACTTGTTGTCTACCCGGACAACTGAAGTATCCGGTTACGTGGACCACAAAGACCTTCGAACTTTACAGACTCCAGTCACACTTGTGTGAATGTCTTGCAGTATACAATTACCTGTCTTTATAAGTAAAAACCAAACCACGTTGCTCGAGCGGATAACTTTAGGTTCGAATGCTAACTTAGTGGTTCCTAAATGTGATGTACAAGAAACGCACCGCAAACCAAAGAAATCAGATGACCTACAACTCGCTGAAGGGTGTCGCTTGGTATCCAAAATCAAACAACCAATCATTTGAGAAAATATATAAGGATTCCTGCGGCTAATATATATAATCATGATGGGTCAGTACATTATGAAATGCCGTGTGCTACCGATTAATCTGAGCTGATTAATGCGTAGACGGATTTTAGTCTGATTTTATTTAGTGCATTGCCATTAGATTACAAGGAGCAAACATGGGCCACCAACATACAAAACACCGGACGACCGCTTCGCTCGTCGGTAGTGCGCAATCCCTGTGCCCTCTGCTGTGAATCGAACCCGTGGTGGCTTGTGTCACTAAGTCGCAGCTAATGTCACCGTGCCATGATGGATGATAGCCGACCGTCACGGAATGAAATGTAACCGCTATGTGGACCAGGATTTATTCCCATTGGGTCCCCATAATTCCTCATCCTTGCTGATGTATCAGTTTTCTCTCACCGACTAATTGTCTATTGAGATGGTTTACAAGGCAGCTTGTCGTGTGTCCTTTGAGGTCGACGGTGAAGTGGAAATAACCGTTGGCCATGAGATGTAACATCTACAACGATTTATAACGCCCCATTGGGGCTCGTCAGTGGTGCGCATTCCGTCGGTCCTCTAAGATCAAACCCATGACCGCTAAAGGCAGATGCCAACTAGCCAGCACCTTAAGCCACTGAGCCATGCGGGACGTTGGACGGTCTGTATAATTTGCAAACTAACTGGGATATAGCGCCAAATATCTTCCGCTGTCACTGACAGTGGTTAGCCTGTGAGTTGATGTCTTTTTACTAGACGCTATATCCATAGCAGTTTGAAACTAGGAGAGGCTATCTTTAAGTTATGTTACTCGCGAGTAGCAGGAGTTATCTGCAGTTTTGTTAAGGTTTTTCATCCCAGTGTTTCACAAGTTACATAGCAGAGCCTAGTCCGGAAAACCTTAACAAATTACAACTAAACTCCTGCTACTTACCAGGAATAGAAAATAAATCGCCTCTCCTAGTTTCAAACTACTATGAATGTAGCGTCTAGTGATAGGACGTCATCACCTCAAAGGCTAGCAACTGTCAGGGACAGTGGAAGATAGTTGGTGCTATATCCGTGTTAGTTTGCAAATTATGTAGTCCAGCAAACGTCCCCTTTGGCTCAGTGGCTTAAGTTGATGGCTAGATAGCGTCTACCGGCATCTGTTTCTAGCGGTTATGCGTTCGATCCTCCTTAGATGACAGAGGGAATGCGCACCATTGACGCGTCCCAACAGGGCGAAACGCGTCTGGTGCTTTTCCGGACTAGGCTGAGCTATGTAGCTTGTGAACGAATGGGATGAAAATCTTAAGGAAATTACAACTGAAATCCTGCTACTTACCAATGATTTATAACGCATTGGCGTATAATGAATGCCAATGAGGAGGATCGCAGTTATTCGTTGGAAGTTATACACTGAATTTATGTTGGGGGAAGACAGTATCATGGAAGTAGGCTACATGCGTTGTCAAACTCTGAACGAGTAACAAATGAACGATGGCCTGAGTGCGTGTCCAACCACAAACAGGCACGCTTGAAGATGTGCAGTAAATTAGCCATACCTCACTGATCCGAATCTAAGTTGGTACTTGGAAAACATATAGCAGATTTTAACAACGCTTCCATCCCAACAGTACAAGAGCAACGTAGCACAGCATAGTCCGGAAAAGAGCCAGACGTGTCTCGTCCTATTGAGGCTCGTCAGTGGCGCGCATTCCCTCGGTCCTCTAAGGAGGATCGAACCCATGACCTCTAGAGGCAGATGCCAACTAGCCAGCAGCTTAAGCCACTGAGCCATGGGGAACGTTGGCTCGGCTACATAATTTGCAAACTAACCGGGATATAGCACCACCTATCTACCACTGTCACTGACAGTGGTTAGCCTGCGAGTTGATGACGTCCTCTCACCAGACGCTATATCCATATTTGTTTGAAAATAGGAGAGGCTATTTTGATTTTATATTACTCACAAGTAGCAGGATTTTAGTTGTAATTCTGATAAGGCTTTCATCCCAATAGTTCACAAGCTGCATAGCATAGCCTAGTCCGGAAAAGCGCCTCTCTCTAGCGCCTCTCATAATTTCAAATGCTATGGATATAGCGCATAGTGAGAGGACATCATCACCTCGCATGCTAACCATTGTCCTTGACAGTGGTAGACAGATGGTGCTATATCCGCCACTGACGTGCCCCAATAGGGCGAAACGCGTCTGGAGCTTTTCCGGACTAGGCTCTGCTATGTAGCTTGTGAACTATTGGGATGAAAGCCTTATCAGAATTGCAACTAAAATCCTGCTACTTGTGAGTTATATATAGTAGATTTGTCACTCTCCTTTAGAGTCTAACTACATTCCAATTTCATGGTAGTTGGACGTAACAGAGTAGGTGGAAATACATATGAGGTGGTCGACTTTGCGACTGGCACATATACTCCCCCTCTCTTGGTACTCGAGATACCCGCATTGGACATTGCATAACACCATCCAGTTTATGCATATGTGCGCCATCTGAGTCCAGCCAACCGCATGCGTTTGTTTAATTTCCAATTTATAACCGACATGATATATATACACAACTATTTTCAATTTATTTGGTTCATGCCTACAAACGTGTATTTGTCAATGTTTCATTCACGTGAGCCAACTTCTCTTACGATTTGTTCCCTAATATGAACCTACAGAATTTCGTAAACGCTTTCGCGTTGTTACTTCTGTCTAGACCACCTGAAGGCTCAATGGTGCTAGCGTGACGGCTTCCACAGAAACAGAGGCAATTATGGAATCTGAGTTAGTGGGATACTGTCCCGCTTATACATTTTCCGTCTATGTAGTTTGCCTGATTAGCATGCAGACACGATTACACACCTTCTGCTGTGCTTCACGCGCAAAACCCTTTCTTTTCCGTTGCAGCATCAAAAGAGATTGCCTCTCACCAAAAAGAAAAAACGTTTCATTTGGTGCAATACAGTTGTTCCCTACAATTGGCAACGCATTTCAAGGTTTATGCAACTAAGATTACAATGTGTCGAAATATACTCGAACTCTAACGCCTTTCTACAGGGTCCAAGTATTCATCGATGCAATGAATTTCTGGTAGCAATTCAGAACCAACATTGGTCATCAACGGCTTATTTCATCCGCAAGTCAGTTCGAGTTAGAGCAAACATGTATACATGTGACCTTGATAGTAAGTTGACACAAGTTCGACGCGATGGGGAATATGGACATTGTGCTTTGGTACGTCCTGTATCAATAAACCGGCCAATGCATACGCTGAGATGCTTTCTAATAAGGTAAATGTTACTGCTTAAAGCAGTCGAATGTCTAATTTTCAATCCAAAACGATGAACAGTAAGTGCGATTTCAAATATATGTCAATTCCACTGAAGCGTGAAAATTCTCCCAAAACTAATTTCTTTAAACACAAACAGCGTGTTCATTTAGTTTCATAAACAATGGATTGAACGAGCGAAAAATAAATCACAATTAGTGCACAGGATCGGCTCTTATGCAAAACTATCAGCAACACGGAACTAACTAACAAAGGAATTTCTGGATGCCTGAATACTCTATGTTTTTCGACGGATTTAATTAGCTAATTAGATGAAGCGAAACTAAGTTTTGTATGTTCTTGTCGGATGGTGTCTGGTCTAATGTTTGTCGCTAGAGGACGCACGAATAGACCGAATTTTACGTACCCACAAACAGACTATAGACATATCTATTGGGATGCATTCTATAAGTTTCATACCGGATCATCCTGAACAATAACTAATGATTTTATAGGAGTTAGGAATCACTGCTTTACAAACCTCGTTGGGTAACCTGGTGATTTATTGAAAAACTTTAATGAAAAAATGCAGTTAGTAGTTCTAATTTCAAAAGAATGGACTTATCGTATGTAAGGCGGTAGCTTTACACTATGAGTGAGCTTCTGTAGGCGACAAAATAAATCCAAGGCATTTTCCAGAATTAGAATGTGTAGCCGGTCCGCGAGCGTCACGGTAACACGTTAACAGGTAAGAAGTCGATGGGCTTTGCTTCCTGTTATCATTACCCTCATATTCCTCTCCGGCATTCTTCCTTTCCTCTTCCGTGTTTCCTTAGCTGCTTCCTTTACATCGGCCTCTTACTAGGCGGCTCGAGCGTACAGCCGCCTATGAGGTATTTATTTTGCATTGCAGCTTGTCACACTACTTGGACACAGAAGAGCTCAGAACGCCGGACCGAAGGAATATTACAAATGGAGAGTAGACTTAAGTAACAAAATGTAAGTAACAGAGTACGTCATCCAACTGACTTTTAAGTTTCGCTATCGTGGGTGTAGAACTAATCGATTCGGGGTAGTGTTCCATGGTGGACACACACACACACAAAATTCCACGGCAAGCCAGACGTCTGTACTGATCTGCTAATTTAAAAGAGTGCCTCCTAAGTATGACGTTACTGCTCAGTTGCAGTAACGAGCGACACACATGATTTTGGTTGTGTACAATCAAATACTTCATAATAAAGTCGCTTCGTAGTCGGCGATACCGCCCACTGGAAATTCCCAATGGTTACAGCATCTGCTCATAAGGAAGGTGGTGCATTCCAATGAGGTATTTTGAAGCCCGCCGTTGCGGGTGATCCAGTGCAGTAAGGTCGTGCTTCAGCCATGGCTGCCACGCTTAGATTCCGGATTGGACATGGCGGCGAACATACGTATTCAGCATCCGTCAGAAAAATAGACGTGCCAAGTCGTTCGAACGCCCGTCGTAGCAATCCGAAGTGTTGGTTGCCAATTTTTGCTGCTTTTGCGAATTGCTTGGAATAATCGAAGTTATCCTGCAACAACATACCAAAGTCGCGCTCGACGGATGATTGGTGCAGTACTCGCTTTCCTAGCCTGTAGGAATAGGTGCGGTATGGCCGTATGAAGAATTATTTGCATCTGTCCACGTAGAACTGTAGCAGATTTTGGGTTAACTATTGACGTACCATATGTTGGTCACACTAAAGGAAGTCCTGATTAGCATCCGCCTGAATCTGACGCCATATCTTGATATCGTCAGCAAACAACAAGAAATTTGAAGTGATACTCTGCGTAAGGTCATTGTTTTATACCAAAAACAACCGTGGCCCTAGAACTGAACCCTGGGGAAAACCAGACTAGACTGGTATGGGTTTAGCTAAGGAACTTTGAGCTCTGGCCAATAATTGTCGTTGCAGTAGAAAGTCAGCTATCCACCACAAGAGAAGGCTACTGATCCCGTAACATTGGAGCATGGAAAGGAGAATTTGCTTAGCTAACCGATCGAATGCCTTGGACAAATGAAAGTAGATCACATCAACCGCCTCTCCAACGTCAGCTGACTCGGTCCAGTTACGCCGCGCAATTAGTAGATTCGTTGTACATGAACGCTGTTCGAAGAAAGCCGTGTTCTCTGGATAACACACTAATGCATCGGCAACGATAGATTCCATGATCTTGAATAATACATAGAAAACGGACACTGAGTGGTAGTTTGAGGGCTCAGTCCTACCTCCGCCTTTGTGAATAGGAATTATTATTCCAAGTTTCCACATCGCAGGAATCTGGTTCTGATCGAAACAGTGCTGGATGAACTGTGCCAAATGTTTTGCCAGTTGTCTTGCTGTTCCTCCTAGTGCTTCTGGGTGAATGGTGTCGACTCCTTTTGAGCTGTGGTTGCACAGATACGTCAGTTGTTCGCAAAACTGCTTCAACAGTAAATGAGATGTGGGTGAGTCCTGGAGGGAGGAAAACCAACGTTAGAAAATGGCCTGATAGTAAGACTCTCTGAAATGTGGGACCACATTGCGTCCGCAATGCGTTTGTTCTTCTTTAGCTGTTCTAGTTGGATCATTAGTCGTCCGGAGGGGAGGAATTCCGAGCCTCACCTAACGACGGCCATTGACATACAACAGTTTGTGGTTAGCGCTGAAAGTTTTCGCTATTTTCTGCTGCGATGCGATTTTGTCATCTCTGAGCAGTTGAGTGTATTAAGCACGATGGCCTACGTAATTTTCCCAAATAGTTGGCGTTGGTGGTAACCTGTACTTTCGTCAGGCTGTGTTGCGTATAATCACCTATTTACTAGTTCTGCTTCTCTCGATATAAGTGATTTTACACCCATTGCTTACCCTTGTAACTGAGTCACCCGTAACCACTTGATTGAAATTGCTGACGAATTTAGGCCAATCGGGTTCCGAATGGTCTTCAGCGAGAAGCGAGCAGGTTACGGCACTGACAAGCTGGGCTAAGCGGTCTTAGTGCGTAGTGGTGCGTAAGACCTCATGGTTTTGGTGGCGATATTGCGCATTGCAGATAAAGTCGAAAGTCATGACTGTATGATCACTGTGACTAAGATCAATACCTCAAACATATATGTTCCTTGTTGGTGAACACAAGATCCAGCAATATGGTCAATTACCTGTACTGAAAAGAGTGAACATAATGACATGATTTTAATGTGAATCACTGTTTATACTCTCTTGTTGACCTGCTTTTAATGCTTCTCCGATTATAGTAGGGATTTCTAAACAGTGTATGTTGAAAGCACCCATGATAATGATGTGAGCGTGCACTCGCTTTAGACGGCATCTTAAAAATGTCGCAAGGTGGCAGTCCATTTTCGGTGTAGAGTTTGGGGCGCGGTACACCAAGGCTACAAGGCAGGTGTCTCTTCCAAGCAATTGCAGGCGGAACCAGAGAGAATTGGCGAAGTTTAAGTTTGAATCCTCAACGGCTTTGCACTGTAGTTCTCTTTGGTAATACAGAATTACCCTCCTCCTTTCCTAAGCCTGTCGTTTCAGATGAGCAACAGGCCCGGCAGTGAGACTTCAGCGTTTGTCATCCCAGTGTACAATCATGTATCCGTGACACCAATTATATCACCTGGCTTCGAAATTTGGCGACGTTTCAGTTCGGCCAGCGTATTGAAAAGCCTTGAAAAATTGTATAAAGTCATGATAGTTTCTCGCTCTCTAGGAGCCCACAGAGAGCCTAAGTATTTAAGTGTGGTAGTATGCCGACAGATGCGAGGTCGGTTATTATTCTTTTTTTGATGCCATAATGATAACATGTCGTTCGCAAACTGATTTGGCCAAAGTACTTCCATTGCTGGTCCATTGCTGGTTTGGACATACTACAGAATCACCTGATGTTTCTGCGTTGTCGTTGGTAGTCTTTTTCAGGTAGGCTCATGTCTGGTCTTCGCAAGGATTCCGCAGCTTTTAAGCGAGGTTCAGATGGTAGGCTTTAACGATGTCTACGCCAAGCTTCTAACAGTTCCGTCCCTGTCTGATCTGGCTACACCATGAGTTTTAGGATTCTTGGTTCGCTTCCTCCATAATTTAGTGAGAGAGCGATCGCGTCACAACGTTGTCCAAGGAGTGTGTTTCACGGATGAACCGACAGTATTCCAAGTCGTGATTACTGGCCTCATGACTATCGTGAGAAGCATGATCTGGCACGACATAAATAAGGATGGTGCTTAGATAATCCAGCTTGCTATGCTCACATGTGATGTTTCTTTTCGAATGTCGCATGCTCCAAGGGACCTCAGGATAGAAGCGTACCTTATAAGACCCATGTCGTGGCGCAATTGCAGAGAGTAAAACGTCTTTTTACCCTAATAATTCTGGGTTCGCCATATGATACAGAGTTCGGGGACGAGTAATTCACTATGTTTGTGGGTTTGGCTGTTACGTTCATTAAAATGTACAGTGAGTTCCACTGGTCTTGGTCGTCAGATAACTTATTCCGGAATGTGATGGCGGTAGTTTCGGGGACATTTGTATACACGACAGTCAGGGAGTTATTGTTGGAGCCCTTTTTTGTTAAACTGCAAGATAGAGTGATTGTTGGGATTGGCTTTATGTCAATTCCTGATAGTCTACTGTTTGTTGCTCTACTGGCGTTGGCTGTGTTTTCAACAGAGGAGACACTAAACGTAGCATCCCGAGGGACTTTTGTAGCGATCAATGTATATGTGGCTGGACTCTCGGGGGATTTGAACTCTACCAGAGACTCTTGGGTAACAGATGCAGTAGTCTCTGGTTCGGCTGTCCTACCCTTCTTAATGATGCAATTTGTCAAGACTGTCTGAATTTGATCGATCCTACGTTTCAAGTGGTGTCTGGATTTCGTGGTCCTGAGTACCGTTTGTTTATCAGAGCGACAGTCTGTTTTCACCTGGCGTTATTTTAAAATTGAAGAAGATAACGGCAAACGGAACCTTGTCAATCGTGGTTCCATCGAAGCAAATTTTGTAACATTGCTCCTCTTGAAAAAAGCCACCGTGTTGTCCTGACGCATAATCGCTTCCAGTGACATAATCTTAGCCTTCGTACGTCGTGTAACTTCATTTGCTAACCGGTCTAACTTTTGGCTTAGGAGAATTATGTTTCGTCTAGTAGGATGGTCGAACACGCGGTACAAAAACCATTTAAGACCTTGGGAGCTGTTTCGATCTCTTACGTGTAGCTGGGAATGATTTTTAGATTTTGGTTGGTACCATTTGAAATGCTGTGAGCAGGGCAAACCAAATTTAACTAATCGGCTACATTCAGCGGACCCGCATTTACCCTTGGACTGTAGCCCTTTTGGATTCGCGTCTACTTACTTTCTACTAAACGGCAGAGTGTTGCTTCTTAAACACTAAGCTAATTGACGTTGTGTAATTTTCCGAATGGTCGCATGCCCAACCCATCCAGACGGATGGATGCAGTCACTTCGCTACTTGGTCACACACTGCCCTGTGGAGGGAGAGAGAACGCGATAAAACCAACCTGCCCGGACTTGAAACGGCCGCACTGCACGGGGTTTAAATTCACCTGCCGGTCCAAACGCCGCACGGTCAGCTGAATGCCGGTGTGAGTTGTAATCCTGTTTACTGGCGATGAGGCTGGACCCTAACGTGGTGCGATGTTTGTGTGCCTCAGTGATCGATTGAGCTATGCTGGGTGGTGCTTTTGCATCTTCAGTGCCACTCATACCAGATTGGTCATTGGTTAGAGGCCAGACAAACTCAGCCTTCTGGTCCTCTATAAAACTGACGCTCTGTAGTCCAGTACAAAATCCCCGCTGCCTTGCGGTAAGGTTTTTGAACCAAAGGTTTTGATTGAGTACCCTAATCGTTCTCCTGTCTAGGCCTGGGCAACCTGAGTATCCTACCCACGAAATACACATTGACCTTTCTTTCTAACAATCTCTTGATGCTCTGGCTGTCGCAGAGGATAATAAACGTCGCCCCATCTGTTGCATCGAGCAGGGTGGATAGGGGTTCGAATGCTGCTGTTCAAGCATTCCTGTCTTCTTATTCTCACTCTTACCCTTTTCATCTTTAGCATCTCGTTCCGACTTCAATTTCATCCCCATCGTTTCTAATTCCCCAATTCTTGGCTTTTCCCCACCTTGCTTCAATAGCCGCTAGTCTTCTAGTTTCAAATCACACACAATCGCAGAGCGTCGTTCCAATCCAGTCGACAAGTGCATGTTCAACCAAGCGGACAACGTCAGTTCATCCGTTTCCCTTTGAAATCCTTGCGTCTCGCTAAGACTGGCATGTCTCAATGTGCGCACTTTGCTACAGATTGGCCAACAGGCAACACTCTTTCAAACACTCGAGACCCTTATGGTCGATATCTGCTGCTTATCGGAAACCTGCCTGCAAGATTCGAGCTCCGTGCTTACTATGCGATCACCTACATGTGACCCTGGCGGCACATTCTCATTACATCTGGCTGGCGATGGCGCAGCTTCAAATGCAGGTCAAGCTGGCGTCGGCATCGTTTTGAGTCCATGGGTTGAAGTGGTCCTGGTCGATAGGATCCCTGTCAACTGACTGATGTGCGCCGTTGGCTTGTCTGGCTCTTTCCAGGCTTCGAAGGCGCACAGGGGCAAACGGTGCGTGTTGGCCATTGCGGCCTACGCCCCCACAAACTGCAACATTGAATCAGTGAAAGATTAATATTATCTCCTTCGTTGCAGAATAGTAAGGATGTTGAGGCGATTGCTGGTGATTCTAACGCTCAAGTCGAAAAATTCGCTTTTGATGGGCTTCGTCTGGGCGGCCAATATAGTGTAAGGTCCCTTAATGATAACGATGAGCGGTTGCCACCTCTATATGCAGATACTCGTCTCTTCCTCGCAAGCACCAAGTTCCCCCACAGCACCCGCAGAAGAGTGACTTGGTGCCCACCAGCCTCAAACCAGTTATGGACGCAACTCGATCAAATCGAGATCAGTTACCGCTGGAGAGGCTGTGTCTAAAGCTGTCGCTCGACTTGGAGCACAAGCGTGGACTCCGTTCACGCTCTTGTACATGACGAAATTCAGGTGCGTTTCGGCGGACGTCCGCAACGTCGCTTTGAGCGCATTGACACCAGCCAGCTGGCGAAACCAGGTGTTCTGAATGTGTATCTGGGCTGAGTAAGCGCCCACTGAACACAGTCGACGATCACTGTTCGCATATTCGTCAAATGTTACTGCCAACAGACATGTCTTCATGTGGCAAATCAAAATAGCAACCCAAACATAGGGACTCTACAAAGTCTCTGGAACTTATGGATGCTGGCCGACGTATTCCGGTTGGAAGCGAATACAATAAGACTCTCAAAAATCTCAGTGCAAAACTGCGTGCTGTCCTGAAGCCTGGTGATTACATGATGCATGGGAACTGGAAACAGCAAATTCCGTTGGGAATCATTGTAACTTTTTTCCGTCTGATGAGGGAAACAAGTAATAGGAGACCAAGTGATGAGGAGACCATACGCGACGAGAGAGGAGGGCCGATCAACAGCTTGTCAAAACGCTAGGAATTTTAGGCCGAACACTTTGCAAGGTAGTTTAACCAATCTGAGCTGTCGCTTTCTGTTTCGGGCATTAAGTGCCGTTCTCCATGGTTCCCTTCTCCTTAGATCCGTCTTCAAGCGCAGAAGTCGAACATGAGAACAGACTGTTTGCAATTGCACAAGGCCGCTGGTGCAGATAGAATTCCCCAGCTCTCTACAAATTCGGGGGACCTGCTCTTGTAGTTGAATTACATGAGTAGCTTATGGTACTTTGGAAGTAGGAAACTGTCCCGACATGCTGGAGCCGCGCCGTCATAGTCCCACTTTTCCAAAGTGGCTCCAGTCTGGAATTCGGCAACCATAGAGATCGGTCTGAACTCAATTGCCTCTAAATTACTTGCGTCTATCATTTTCCGCAGACTGACTGGCGCTGATGAAGGTCAGATCCACGAAGAGCATGGCGCCTTTCGTCGAAATCGAGGCTGCATCGACCACATTTTCACCTTGCCTCAATTGTTCATACACTGATATGTTTATTGGCGACTCACGGTTGTCGTGTTGTTTGGACATCAAAGATGCCTTCGATTCGGTGGATCGATATACCCTGCTCAGGAAAGGCGTGCCATGTTCTGGAATGCTTTGTCTTGACAAGCGACATTTGATCTACAGATACCGACCGTTGGTGTTCGGCTGCTTCGTCCTCGTTAACTATAGGTGCCAACTCTGGTGGAATTTGCTTAACTAGACGTTTCGAGTGGTATCTGATTTTCGTTGACGTGAGTAATGTTTGATTCTCGTACGTAGGCTTTGTTTTCTCCCGGGGTTCTAACAAATTTGGTGAAGACAACGAAGATGGAGACGTGGCTGGTTGCTGTTCATGGGAAGCGGATTGTAAGCCTTCCATGGCTTAGAAGCCGCTACGCTTCCTTGGTGCATATTCGCTTCCACTGAAGTAATCTTATAGTTTATCCTCTGCTCGGCTGCTGCGGTTAACCGGTCGCACTTCTGAGCTAGGATAAGCAAGCACTTAACAATTGGGATGGTGGAGCACGCAGTAGAGAAACAAAGTGCATCTTGGAAGCTAGTTCGCTCTCGTACCTGTTGTTGGGACACTTTTGCACATTTCGGATGATACCATTCCAAACAACGCGAGTAAACCAAATCTATTTTAACTAATTGGTGGCATTCTCCTACCTCGCAAATTCCCTTTGCTTAGAGTCTTTTCGGATTAGGAGTGCTGCCATTCAGCGTGGTGTCGTTACCTGACCCAGTGGGTTGGTTTGCGTTCTGTAGATTTCCAGCTTTGAGAGCGGCTCACATCGGTCAGGCGAGCCTTGTGGTTGCAAGGTCAAATGAGCGGTCGGCGTAGTTGCGCGGTCTGTGTGGTGGGTTATGCAGGCACACTGACTGACACATTCTCAAGGAATGGCGAGGGACTGGAACTTGCCAACTGAATCTGAACCCAATACTGAACACAGATTAAGAGGTCACAAATTCTTTCAGAACTGGTTTGAGAAACGCTAGACCGGAATAAGCTTAGGCTTTTCAGCCCGCCTCGAGGATTCTGTATGGGATATTGTCCCACAGAAAAACAATCGACTCAATATGTTTGAGTTAACAGATTGCGCTTAATCACGGATACCAGTGAAAATGGTTAGTGATGACCCAGACTCAAATCGTAGAAGATATTTCCACGTATGATGGATCACTGTGTAGGGCTGGTGCATCCGGTTCGAATTAGCGTACAGTGACAACGTTGCGAGAAGATGGAGAGAAGATAGAGGGGAGTAATGCAAATGAACCAGGAGCATGCACGTCTCGCGTGTGTGGGAATGATCTTGTTTCGTTCGCTTCTGCTTACCTCAGGGTTCACATTCCGACATCCTCGTCTCGAATTCCCATTAATCGAATTCCTATACTTCAGTAATGCAACAACCGTCAGATGTACTTACACTGACGCTGTGTCCCTTTATTGTTAATGATATCTTGTTCGATCACTGGGTTTTGCGTATAAACCAAACGCTGGAGAATTTAACTGTTTCTGCACATGCATTTGTGATCTCGATCACACCGGATCTATGATGCAATCCGCATCTGAATAACATGAGTGAACTTCTCAATCAAGTTCGCATTGATATATGAAGCATTGTGGTTTCTCATGGTTTTGCAGCATTAGTCAAATCCTTAGATACGTGTTAGTCCAACAGCTAAAAGCCTCCAGACATTCACTCTCCGTAACCCCGTCTTTGTCAGGATAGCCTCCTCCTGCATGCCAACGTTCCTCTTCGTTACCGTTCCTTTCAGTGACGTTTGTTTTACAGAGACACAAGGTAGACGCTCGTCGGCCACTTCAGTTTGGTTGCGAGACTTGCTATTGCCTTCCTTGGACTCTGAATAATGATAAACCTATGTCTTAACGTACTGCGTATCATACTGTTTCCTTTTCCAAACTGTGTAATAAAAATAACAATGTGACCGAACTGATGGACGCAGAGTAGTAACAGACACCAACTGTCTAACTGCAATGCTGCTAAAATGAGCCTTCATTTGTTACGTAGCTCGATTGATTCAAGGGTAGCAAATGTAATCATGCCGCTTAGTTTCGTGGCATATATAGACTAGTCTAAAGCGTTTGATTGTACATAGACTCGACTCGTTAGCGAAGTAGAATTCCACTGTCACCTAAGCGCCTCCGCATCCACAGCACCATAATCGATTAATAAAGCCCCTTGAAACATGATAGTTACCATTGACGAATTGCAATTTAATATTCACACGTGCAAAAGTATCATCTAACTCTCAAATATCCCGCACGTGTCACACAATTTCTGAAATGATAACTGCATTCGAAACAGTTGGTTATCTTGAAGATTTTGAATAACGCCGTGGGAAGTTAAAAGCTGGCAGACGTTGTTATTTTTTATTGGCTTGTCAGCGCCAATACAATAACAACACAATATATATATATATATATATATATATATATATATATATATATAGCTAGGTTGTGACCGGATGCGACCAAGACTGCGACTGTAGTTTAGAGCAAGTAGCAAACTTTCTGTACAACTCTATCGAATTATAAAATCAAACATTTAATTGCGGGTTGTCGGCGGTAGTGTTTGTTCAGTTAAACGTGTATCCTTGTTCAGTTAGGAATTCGTATTGGTGTCATCATTTCCAGGTATAGGATGTACTTTTTTGCATTGTATGTGAACCTGTTAACGAAAGCAGAGGTTTCGAAAATAATAATCAATACGTATATTGAAACACCAGAGAATCGGCATCCACTAGTTCTTCTGCTAGTGCATTACATATGTTTACGATCCTTCATTCTATACAAAGTTGTGGTGATAACCTGTTCATGCATGGGACCCTGAGTTTGTAACGGTGTCCTCGTGTGTTGCAGTGTTTCCGCAGGTGATATAGTGGCCACAGTATGGGAAGTGATTCAACTGTAAAAGTTAATGGGTCATCATAATGCCAATTCTCACTCGGCGTCAATTCTCACAGTGTGTAGAATCCAAGCTTTCCACAAAGCTTTTCATAAGGAAGCTTTCGTAGACTGAGTATAATTCTAGTTGCGATGTGCTGTATTTTCTCAGCGTTTCCGTTTTTCGCTGGGTTCTCGGATGATAAGCTGTGGCGCCTTATTCAAGGACTGCTCTGATGAGCGAGATGAATAGCCGAGAGACGGTTTATTCAGAGCATGGGGAGAAACTGCGTCGTAATGTCCATAACATACAAAGTCCCGCACGGCACAATTTCTCTGTATTTTCTAGTGATCTCATATTATGTCTTGAGAGTACTCCTAAGTCTGTGACAGGTGTGTTAGGGTGGAGCCACTGGCCGTCTAAAGTGTATGCTCGAGTGGTTGCACCTCTGGTGATACTGACGCCTGTGTTAAGAGGAAGTTACATTTCAGTGGACCACGTTTACAGTCGATGTAAGTCAAGCTGGAGGCAAGCGCAGTCGTCCTGGCTCTCAATGATCCTCCAGCTTTTCAAGTCATCTACAAACTGGGTACATGGTGATTGGAGCTGCTGCGCAAGATCCCTGATATGAATAAGAAATAATAGTGGCCCAAGTAAAGTTCCTTGAGGCACGCCACTGGTCAATGGGAACCAGTCTGTCAGCTAGTCATTTGCCTGTAGTTTGAAACTTCCGTCCCACAATAAACTCGTGTAAACATGGAAGCAACGTGTCACCGATTCCGTAGGTCCTCAGTTTACGAAGGAATACCCCCTGGTTTACTCCGTCAAAAGCCTTACTCAAGTCGATGTACACCACGTCAACATCCTTCCTTTCGTTGACAGCTCTTACCCACTAGTGGTTTGAGTACATCAAGTTGGTGATGCGGGATCGTCCTTTCGTGAAGCTGCGTTGCGCTGGCGTCAATACCTCCATCGATTCGAGGAATGACAGCAGACAAATGTTTACAATCTTCTCGAGAACTTTGGACATTATCGAACTCAAACACATCGGTCTAAACTTTAATCCGATCACCACCCTTGGGAAGCGGTTTCACTATCGAGCATTTCCAGCCGTTGGGGCAGATCCTTCAGAGAGTGACCTATTGAATAGGTTTGTCACGGCTGGTGAGATGACATTTGATAGGGACTTAAGTATTAGTAGGTGAGGTCCGTCTGGTCGGCGGTCTTTGCACCATCGAGGTTGACGAGTAGCGGATACTCTTCGTCTGCAACAGATGGTAGGCTGTTGAGCAAGACTGGCGCAACCTGTGCCGGTACTAGAACAGCCGCAGGTATACTGGAGAATGCAGTTGGGAAGTGCAAAGCCAAGGCGTCCGCGCACTCCGCGCTTGAAATGAGAGTCTGTCCGTTCAAACTCTCTAAGACCAGTAGATCGCAGGCGGGTTGCAGTTTGCTTTTAAGTAGGCAAAGCTTCTCTTGGGGGCGGTTGTAGCCAAGGCCACTAGCTCCTCTACGAACTGCCGGCGTTGCTATATGTTTGCGACGTTACATATGTTACGCTGCTTTTTGTACACCGTGTAATCTTCATCACAACCCAAGATGATGTGTCTAGCAAAAAGTTTGCGACGTCGTCGTGCTAACTGTTTATATTTCTTATCAAAACCAATACGGTTTGACAGGTCCGAGTACACAACGAGTTAAGCTTCTCCCTCATTAATGACTAACAGTCCTCAAGCGACATCTTGTGGTGGTGTCAAATCAGTCTGAATTGCGGTTTGCATTAGCCCGTCGAAGTCCGTCTTCAAAGAGTTGTGTCGGTTTTAACTGCTTGTAATGCGGTAACGGCAGTTCTAGGCTTGCCACAATGGAACCCTGGTCACCGTCCGCTAGAGTTTCGAGGTCTCTGCTTTCTTTCACATTCTGTTTGCAGCTGGTAAACATTATTTCCAGACAAGATGTCGAGTGTGGAGTTATGCGCGTCTGTTGGACGACGTGTAGCATTGCCCCGATTTCAATAGTCATTTTAGCGAACTGAGTCTCAACGTCACCATGACCAGGAAGAAGCCGAAGGTTTGGCCAGAATATCTTAGGTAAATTTATGTCCCCCATCGGTAAGAACTGTGGGCGGCTCATGTGCTTCTGCCCATATAGTAGCCAATCCCAACACCGGTTTAATGAGCTACGGGAGATAGCACCCACCATTAGTTTTGAGCGTCTGATGCGAATTGCTTAGCATAGTTGCTCGCATAAGTTGTCCTCGCTCCGATAGGTAATGATAAGTTTGCCTGATATTGACAATTTGATGTACAATAGAACACCACCAGGAGCATTTGATTTGCCGTCGCATCAGAAACATGTGTATCCTGACAAGGTGATTTCTTGGGGTATGACGTCGGTGTGCAACCAAGTCTCCGCAAATTGTGAGATATCCGGCCTTTCCGACGCAACCCAGCGGCACAGTTAGTCATGTTTGTTCATAAGGTTGCACACGTTGACGATTGTCACGTGGAGGTTCTGGAAGGTACCGCAGGACGTGCCTGAAGGTTGAGCAATCGGTTGATACGGGTTCGTACACCCTTCTTGATCACCCGAAAGTTACAATATGTAAATCAGCTTCACCTTCTTCTATACGGTATTTGAGCTCAAGAACCGCAGGCTTCAAACGGTCTCTGTCTTTGGGTTCCAAGTCTAGGCGGATGTGAGCCTTTACGCCTTTCAGCCTTGACAGACGAGACAGTATGAGCTGCGGCATATTGTGCTTTGCAATGGTGACTCTCAGAAGTCGTCTTAAATGGTTAGTTTGTTGACCAAATCGAAATACTTGTTTAATCCTCAAACTGTCTTCATCCACATCTAAGAGTCTATTGTTGAGCCCGGGAGGAAGTTGACAATCTTGATCATAGCGTATCTGAGGGTTTTCCTCTTTTGACTGATCCGTAGAAGACCATGAGATTATGACGCTTCAGCGAAATCGGTGTTGAACCTATGGGAGCAGGACTAGAAGTGCTTAATGGGTTCGGTTTTTACCAGCAAGGGGCGCCTGAACTCGGTTACCTGGCCCCTTGCGCTTTAGTGTGTTCGATGGATCTTCGGTGTTCAAGTTAAGTGACCGACTCTCAGAAATTCACGGACCGATCAGTGAAGCGACATTTTGTAGGTTCCGAGTCTGTCTTCAAACCATACGAACATTGAACCTGTGACCCAGTCGGGGTCGAAGATGCTGGTGGTGGTACAGATCGAGGAGTTGCAAGGGAAGGCGAGTTGCCAGAGGTAATTTCACGAATACGTTTGACTCCACGCGTTGAACAGTGAGTTTCGCCTGTAAGAAAGCTTTTCCTGCAGTCGTTGGCAGTCGTTGTGTGTTCTGACGTCTTGAACCGCGAGATTAATCACATATAATTTGGAAAAGCCGACGTCGGATGTTGAGATTTTCGAAACACGTCAACGAATAAGCCAATGCACGGAATAGGGAATAGAACATTGAGGCCAAAGCACCGAAGTGCATGAGTCTTATGCCCCACAACTTTGGAACATAAACCACCAGTAGCTTGAATCGGCATCACAAGGTAGAACAAATCCATACTGGCGGCACAGGCGGCAGTTGGATGAAACAGAGGATGGAGTATAGGTGGGTCATCCATACGTCCTTGGGAGCCTTAAGCATACGAACATTTTCGGGTATTTTGGAGCACCCGCCGTGTGTCTTGGATTGCGACACGCAATCTCATTAGTGGCGGCGGTTGACTTGTAAGTCAGCCTCTGCCAAAGCGGTCACTGGGACCGTCACCGAAGTGGAGGGTTTCGGTGTGGCTCTCTCCTATCCCTGCACTCCACGACCGACGGTTTCGTCTTGATTTAGACTCATCAGGTAGAGATAGCTGAGCTAGGAGTGGAACCCGAGGCACAGTGCTTGGCGGCTATCGCCATGATCACTAGGCCATTGTGTTCCGCGAGCAGTGTTTGACACAGCGGTTAGAAGTAGATTTTCGGGTTTTTTGGAGCACCCGCCGTGTGTCTTGGATTGCGACACGCAATCTCATTAGTGGCGGCGGTTGACTTGGAAGTCAGCCTCTGCCAAAGCGGTCACTGGGACCGTCACCGAAGTGGAGGGTTTCGGTGTGGCTCTCTCCTATCCCTGCACTCCACGACCGACGGTTTCGTCTTGATTTAGACTCATCAGGTAGAGATAGCTGAGCTAGGATTGGAACCCGAGGCATAGTGCTTGGCGGCTATCGCCATGATCACTAGGCCATTGAGTTCCGCGAGCAGTGTTTGACACAGCGGTTAGAAGTAGATTTTCGGGTTTTTTGGAGCACCCGCCGTGTGTCTTGGATTGCGACACGCAATCTCATTAGTGGCGGCGGTTGACTTGTAAGTCAGCCTCTGCCAAAGCGGTCACTGGGACCGTCACCGAAGTGGAGGGTTTCGGTGTGGCTCTCTCCTATCCCTGCACTCCACGACCGACGGTTTCGTCTTGATTTAGACTCATCAGGTAGAGATAGCTGAGCTAGGAGTGGAACCCGAGGCACATTTTGGCGGGTATCGCCATGATCACTAGGCCATTGAGTTCCGCGAGCAGTGTTTGACACAGCGGTTAGAAGTAGATTTTCGGGTTTTTTGGAGCACCCGCCGTGTGTCTTGGATTGCGACACGCAATCTCATTAGTGGCGGCGGTTGACTTGTAAGTCAGCCTCTGCCAAAGGGTCACTGGGACCGTCACCGAAGTGGAGGGTTTCGGTGTGGCTCTCTCCTATCCCTGCACTCCACGACCGACGGTTTCGTCTTGATTTAGACTCATCAGGTAGAGATAGCTGAGCTAGGATTGGAACCCGAGGCACAGTGCTTGGCGACTATCGCCATGATCACTAGGCCATTGAGTTCCGCGAGCAGTGTTTGACACAGCGGTTAGAAGTAGATTTTCGGGTTTTTGGAGCACCCGCCGTGTGTCTTGGATTGCGCCGCGGTCGTGGAGTGCAGGGATAGGAGAGAGCCACACCGAAACCCTCCACTTCGGTGACGGTCCCAGTGACCGCTTTGGCAGAGGCTGACTTACAAGTCAACCGCCGCCACTAATGAGATTGCGTGTCGCAATCCAAGACACACGGCGGGTGCTCCAAAAAACCCGAAAATCTACTTCTAACCGCTGTGTCAAACACTGCTCGCGGAACTCAATGGCCTAGTGATCATGGCGATAGCCGCCAAGCACTGTGCCTCGGGTTCCACTCCTAGCTCAGCTATCTCTACCTGATGAGTCTAAATCAAGACGAAACCGTCGGTCGTGGAGTGCAGGGATAGGAGAGAGCCACACCGAAACCCTCCATACGAACAGTTGTTTTGTGCACAGACTACCGGTTCTATCCGCCTGATCACAACAGCCTCGGCAAAAACGCAGGTCAAATGGTCAACTGGATGACTAATGTTCACTAAGTGGCTGCCTATGGATGGGACAGGTAGTTTCGTGTACAGGTGGTAGAAGAAGCGGAAGACTAGGTGACTTCACGCTGCATCCATTTAGGCACATATTCCTTCACGCATTCGCCTCATTTTTGCCCACTTTGTTAAACCGTGCTTGTCTGCCGTGCTTTGCAGAACTGGAGCTACAGGCAGCAGTTATTGTACCCTCATCAGACCCTCATGCGTAGTGGACACGTTAGTATGCTCAACAAGCTGAGCGATTCGACAGCAAATGCATGTCCCTAATCGACATGATATCTTCGGTGCGTACTGGGCTTGGTAGCTGTAACAGCGTTAGCTTTGCTAGAAGGAGGCGCGATTAACACGGGTAAGAGATGGATACACCCGGCTGGGAGGTTGATCCATTTTTGGATTTCCGACACCATAAGACAAATTTCAACCGGATCGGCTACCGGATGCTGTGCTTGATGCTTCTTTAGTGGTTCGTATTGGCTACTTTAATGGCTAATACCACATGGGATGAGTCATTGCAGTCTCACTGTGCAAGGGCTACCTTGGTCACGGACGCAGCTACAAACAGAGTTTTGTTGCGTTCTGTTGAGTGCCTTCATTCTGAGTTGTCAGTAGACAGAGTCAAGGATAAGTCTACAAGGAAGCCTCTTCCTTTTTTTCTTTTCTATGCGTCAGAAGCTCCGCTTTTCTAGTAAAGAAGTGGCTAGTTTTCGACAATCCTTCATGAGCCAGCAGGGATGGTGTTCCCTCACCCTATCAGACAGTCTCCTCGTCGTTTTACTGAGGTAACCTGCTCCACAGGAACAGGAGAACGAGTAAATTTTCATTGACTTGGCGTGAACAGGACTCTTGTCGTTAAGTGTAGTTCTAACCATTGGACTACTGGCGAACTGGATTTACATTTTACCTGCCGGGAAAGTGTATCTGGGGGCCTGAAAAAGGCGACGAGTAAAGATTTCAGCAGCAAGTTCTCCCTTGTATGGTAATTGGAGGAATACAGGTTTGCACTGGACTGTAAGGGTTACAAGAGCCTTCTTTCTTTGCTCCAAGTTAGCTTTCAGGACAATGTCCGGGTAACCGTATTCTCTCAGTGTCAAGCGTACCCACTTCCGTTCTTCGGAAAACGTGTGGTTCGAGCAATTTCTTTTGGCTCGACACGTTAGACTGAGGATTAGGTTCCATCTTAAGTTCAGTGGAAAGAAACTGTGGTAATTCGTGTATTGTCCATTCCAAGTATGTTTCCTTTGCACTTGACGTTGTAATGCGCCGCCCTCGAGTCGCTTCATTGCCACGTCGAGAAAGTGAAAAACACCATTATCTCTACTTCGCAAGTGAACTACAGCGCTTCGCGCTCGATGGATTATTACTAAGTTTCATTGGATAAATGAATGCAAGTAAAACAGTACATTGCTAAAATTCATACGACCCTACGGGCCTAGATTTTGCGTCGCGCTGCTAATCGGCCAACAAAGCTTTAAGTGAACACATAGCTTGGTTTTGCTACATAAACTAATCCTTCTTTTTAGATACTGCTGTATCAAACCTTATTGGAGTTCCCTCTTCCAGGTAATGCGATTCGATTTTTGCTTTAGTGATATAATCGATTACAACCTCCATAAGTATAAAAACTAATAGCATGCAGCTAAATTATTCCTTGAATTTAAAAGTTCCATCTCACTTCGTAAGTGTAATGCAGTCGTGGTCCATCGCGCTTGGAGTATTTTGCGAATATTGCAACAAACTGAAACCATGTGTCTTCTGATATGAGAAACTCGGAGCGTCAAATATAGTAAGCGCAGTCAGCCGCGGAACACATCCACTGTGATTGACAGACTGTCTACGGATTAAACACCCCGCTGGTGCAATATATGCCAATTTGAGTATAATTAGGTAGGTCACATATAGAGCCAGCTGTTATTTGTTTATGTGTGATAAACCTAGTAGCACTGCAGATGGCTACCAAAATATTACTGACCATTATGATGTATGCAAGCAAACTATTGCCCCATGTAAGCATGGGCTAGATTTAGCCAATTCTTGACAATACTCTGCCAAGTTGATAGTCGAACTGAGTTTATTGAGTTTAAAATCCAATGCTTCTGTTGCTGTCAATCCAGCAACTCAATTCTTCTCTGCGTCTTCATTTCCACCCACTGATTCCATTCAACCTTGCCGTGGCTCCAGTTACTCCTGAACAATCAAACTTAACTACCCGGGATGAACCTGAATCTTGTTGGACACGCCCAATTTTTAAGCGATTCATCGGTTAACCACGCAGCTAAACGAATAACTGGACAATTTTTTATATTTGTTAGTTTGAGATTCTTAATGTAAATTTGGGAGAGGGATTCAATGCAGCAAACGTCCGTTTTAACACGCAGGTATGCAGTTATCACCCATGGCGACGTGCATTAGCTGCTGGCATCCAGAAGTCATGGGCGCAGTAACCGGCAACGATCCGCTGGAAGGCGCACTACAGAGAAGATCCAGAATGTCAAAATACCGGTGCCTGGTGCTTTCCAGACTAGACTAAGCCGGCTGACTGCGAATGGCCATGGCGAATCAGCTGAATTTGTTTTAACGGTTTCCAAACGCCATGTCGTGCATAGCCACTCTCCGTGGACGTCGTGTATTTGCAGACAACCTTCTTCTCTGCTACGTTCGTAACTTGGAGAGCAATGGAGGATAAGACGTGGTAATTTGCAGTTAGCCTGCACATGTTGACGGCGCGAAACTCTCCCCATTACTCTGTGAAATAATACCTTGGTTAGCGGCACAAGCCACTAGTGGTCATGGGTACGCATGCTGATAGTTTGATGGAAGCGTATTACTTACGAGTCCCGCTAGGATGAAACGACCGTCTAGGGCACTTCCAGGAATGTGGAAGACGATCTCGTTTGATAACCATTGTGAATCAACCACAAAATGGTTGAGCATTTGTTGGCAGTTATATTGATGGGGATCGCCATTACGAAAAGTCACTATTGCCCAACCAACAGTTGTCCAACTACTGCAGCTCACTGTCAAATTGCAACGGGTAAGATTCATAGAATGCGAGAGCTCCAGTTGAAAGACGACGTGCGTGATGGTTTTCGATCTTTCAAAGCAGGCTATGCCCTTACCCTGGTCAGAATTCAACCTGGCAGAGGAACCACGGCGACGGAGTTTAACCCCATCTACTGAAGTATGTTAATAATTCCATAATGGAACGAATATTCATGTGCACATGCCACAACCAAACTCTATTTGCAAAACCCAAGTTTGGCAGTGAGAATGGGTTTGTGCAAAAGGCGACTACACATCGCGATGTTTCCGTGCCACGGCATGCTGCGGCTACGCGTTGATTTTCGCATAAGGATGAGACGAATATGCTGGTAAATAGCTGCATGCTATGATTTATATACTCCTACACAATCATCCATGTTTTTGACCTAGTAATTCTGTTCATCGATGATCCTATGTTGACACAGTTCAGTGAAGTTCTAGATGCTGCGCACATAGGGAAATCGAATGCGAAATTCCCAAGGTAACGAGTGGCTTTCAAACACCATGTAAGGAAGTCGAGGTTGGGAACAGGTAAAGATGGGGATGCTTGTGTGTTGTAAGTTATGCGTTCAAAATTAATTAGTGAAATGCCGAGTTTTGTGCTGCATGTTAAGTTACGTGCAGTTACAAATGAATAACCACAAACGACGCGTGACGTAGCGGTAATTAAGCAGCAGTAATTCCCGATATGCGGTTTAGTACAGCCGCAATAAACAGGTGTCAGTCGATCGGTTAATCACAAGTTAACCCAGATAAATTGCTCTACTGACGCGAGTGGCTGAGTGTAAGTCCATACATCCAGTTCTTCGCAATCAATTGTAAAGAGCGCAATATACCTGCCCGCTGCAACAATCGCCCATCAGGAAAGAAAATCGATGAAGGGCGAGGAAAAATTGAACGACGTTCATAATTCACACTTAAAACAAGATGAATTGCTCGTGTTTTAGGGGACCAAGTCCAGAGACAGTTTTGATCTATCAAAGTTACAGGATACTTGAATGCGTGTATCGGAGAGCGGCCATACATTTGCTGTATACATACCGCGGCTACATGTGTAAGCGATAAAACGCTTAGAAACCTTAAGCAATACGCCCAGCTACCGGTTATCGAAATGCAAGACCGGGACGGATTCGCAATCCCCGGGATAAGTCAAAAACTCAATGCCGGTGCAACTGTGGTGCTCAAACAGTTTCCTTATACAAAAAAGCAATGGAAACTTCAGTAGATACCACGGAAAACCGATCCAAAAGCCAAGCAAAGATAAGCACAAAATGCAAACAAGTGCGCGAAGGCGTAACCGGGCAGCACCGCTTCGAAGCAAGCCAATACACCAATTGATTGCCTACACATATGGACATATACCAAGCAGTCAAATTCGCTTGATGTGTCAATGACTGATAGGGCAAAATACACCAATAGCATAGCTTGGAAGATCGATTGGCTTTGAAGACAGACATGTTCGGAACAGCTGATTGGCGGAGTGTCTGTTATGCGCAGGATATGGTGAGAATGCCTGCGACGTCTGCGATGGGACATCGGTAACTAGCACATCAAATGATGAAGGGTGTAAAAGCGAAATGTGTAAGGCGAGTTTGGGTGACCATAGAAGTTGGGCTAGAGGAGCAAGGTCGAATGGTTTATCAATGTTCAAGGGGTAGGTAAAACAAGCAGCCAGGGTTCTGGCACATTCAAAGGGAAATGGGCTGTCCATAATAAGGAGTTGTAGGGAAACAATGTGGTGAGAGTTCCAAACGACTGAACAAATTGATCTCTCTGATACAACATGTTGGTTCAGAGCCTGGCGACTTTGGATATAAAGTATTCTCAGTGTTGTAAGTCACACAGTATGATTGACGATACTCCAATTGACTGGGTTAGAATGTAGTGTATATAAGCGAACTATAACTGTTTTGCGCTGTTAGTTAAGACAATCCATAGACATTCCATGCGGCAGTCCAAATCAATGGTAGCTTATCAAACGCTTCAGAAAAACTATCACTTTACCACAGCAAAAACCAATGTCTGTGAACAGCCGTTAGCGACTTACTTTGAATTACTTAATATATACTTTAAAAAGCAATATAAATGAGTCCTGACTAATCGTAAATATTTTGCTTATCGTTCTAAAGCTCTGAGGTCGTCTGATTTAAATTACTCACAGAACTGCTATTGAAAAAATGCAAGGCGTCCATTTTACATCTCAGTGGACGCCACTTGTTTCTCACTAACTTGCTAATGCTCGTAAAAACAGTATTCACTCGGGCCGAAAGTATATGCTCCAACGACTGCCTGCCTGATGAGTTTGACCTGAGCACTTAAACACTTATAGAGAATGGCTACCCAAAGCGATTCATAGACAAACATAGTCAAGTTAGACCGCCCAAGTATGTGGTGCTGACAGCCCCTAAGAAAAAGGTGTACATCAAGCTACCATTCAAGGGTGACGCCGCAGCAAAAAGGATAATTAAACGCACTGTCTGGGCTTTCAGCGCACATACTGTGCTGCACCGGCGGTAATCATCAATAGACCCCGAAAGTTGCCTTTAACTTCAGTAAAGAAGATGACGTTTTGATTCGTTCTCCGAGCCGAGTAATTTAATGTCAAACGTTTCACCACTTCCCTCAGTGGCATCTTCAGTGTACAGCTCCGTAGGGGAATTCTCACGGACAATGTCGTTGGGACGTAGCGTTTGAAATTACCATCGTCGATCTGTGTCCCGTGACCTCTGTTTGTTCGATACTTAGCCGTCCAGCTTCACGCTTTCTCAGCTGTAGGTACACGGGATCAAGATCAATGCGGAGGTTCAGGGAATTCTCCGTAGAGAACCATGCCTCGAGGAATTCCCTTCCTTTTCTTGTCCCTCCGTGCGCCAGAATTTCTGTTTTCTCCCAGTTAACATTGTGTCCTTCCTCATCGAGGTGTGCTGAGATCTGTGACGATACATGATGATATCGACACGCACATTTGTGCTCTTTTATTCTTGTGGATAGTTTTCTCCCCGTTTGACCTACATAGTCTTTGTCACAGTTCTCGCATTTTATCCTGTAGATGACATTTTGGTGTTCTTGTGCCTCCAGTCTTTCTTTAGGTCTAGATAATATTCTTTTCAAAGTCCCAGTTGGTATGTGAGCTATCGTCAGATTGTGCGGTTTGAGGAGTCTGGCTGTCTTTTCCGATATGTTTTTGATGTACGGCAAGGCGATGTGTTTCGTCGTCGTTGGTGCAGGTGTGGTAGTTGTGCTCTTTCGGTTTAGGTGTCTTCGGATGAAACTGCGTGGGTAGCCGTTACGAATGAAAGACATAAACAGATGTTCTTCTTCCTTACGCTTTGCCTCTGCAGTATTGCAATGCGATTCAATTCTATGAAACAGGGTCTGTATACAGCTTATTTTGTGACACTTACGGTGATTGCTGTTAAAGTTTAGGATTTGGTCGGTGTGTGTTGCTTTTCTGTAAACTGATGTCTGTAATTCGCCTTCTACCGTTCTGGTGACCAGCACGTCCAAAAAGGGTAGTTGGTTTTCCCCCTCTTCTTCTATGGTGAAACGAATGCCTTCCATTGCATTGTTAAGTAGGTCTTGTGCGGTCTGTAGCTGGTTGCGTTTGAGAATCACAAACGTATCGTCAACGTATCGCACCCATAATTTCAGACTAAGGACTGGGAGTATATCCTCTTCCAACCTCTGCATGACGACTTCTGCAATGCGTCCATATATGGGGGATCCCATTGGGGCTCCTCTGACTTGCTCGTAGAACACTCCGTTGAATTTGATGTAAGTAGTAAGACAAAAGTCGAGTAGCTTGCATATGCTTTCCGTTGTTAGCCTCCCAGTCGTTTGTCCTCCATTATTCAGACTTTCTTTGATATTTTCTTTCGCTATCTGTAAGTTGATGGAGGTGAAAAGTGCGGTGACGTCAAAGGATACCATCAATTCTTCATGGTCTATCTTTATGCATTTGAGCTTTTCCAAAAACTGCTGAGCATTATTGATGGAGTATTGCGATCCGCTGGTCAGATGTTGGAGGCCCTTCCATAATTCTTTAGACAAGTTGTAAGTTGGTGTACCTGGGAGTGATACTATTGGTCGTAGCGGCGCAACCTCTTTGTGTACATTAGGAAGCCCGTAAAACTGTGCGATGTTTGGATCAAGAGACTTCATTCTATCATACTCTCCGTTTGTGAGTTGACTTAATTCCTGAACTTTCGTAAGTGTCCTATTCACTTTATTTGTCCTTAGTCCGAAATTATGGGTGCGATACGTTGACGATACGTTTGTGATTCTCAAACGCAACCAGCTGCAGACCGCACAAGACCTACTTAACAATGCAATGGAAGGCATTCGTTTCACCATAGAAGAAGAGGGGGAAAACCAACTACCCTTTTTGGACGTGCTGGTCACCAGAACGGTAGAAGGCGAATTACAGACATCAGTTTACAGAACAGCAACACACACCGACCAAATCCTAAACTTTAACAGCAATCACCCTAAGTGTCACAAAATAAGCTGTATACAGACCCTGTTTCGTAGGATAGAATCGCATTGCAATACTGCAGAGGTAAAACGTAAGGAAGAAGAACACCTGTTTATGTCTTTCATTCGTAACGGCTACCCACGCAGTTTCATCCGAAGTCACCTAAACCGAAAGAGCACAACTACCACACCTGCACCAACGACGACGAAACACATCGCCTTGCCGTACATCAAAAACATTTCGGAAAAGACAGCCAGACTCCTCAAACCGCACAATCTGACGATAGCTCACATACCAACTGGAACTTTGAAAAGAATATTATCTAGACCTAAAGAAAGACTGGAGGCACAAGAACACCAAAATGTCATCTACAGGATAAAATGCGAGAACTGTGACAAAGACTATGTAGGTCAAACGGGGAGAAAACTATCCACAAGAATAAAAGAGCACAAATGTGCGTGTCGATATCATCATGTATCGTCACAGATCTCAGCACACCTCGATGAGGAAGGACACAATGTTAACTGGGAGAAAACAGAAATTCTGGCGCACGGAGGGACAAGAAAAGGAAGGGAATTCCTCGAGGCCTGGTTCTCTACGGAGAATTCCCTGAACTTCCGCATTGATCTTGATCCCGTGTACCTACAGCTGAGAAAGCGTGAAGCTGGACGGCTAAGTATCGAACAAACAGAGGTCACGGGACACAGATCGACGATGGTAATTTCAAACGCTACGTCCCAACGACATTGTCCGTGAGAATTCCCCTACGGAGCTGTACACTGAAGATGCCACTGAGGGAAGTGGTGAAACGTTTGACATTAAATTACTCGGCTCGGAGAACGAATCAAAACTTTAACTACCAACCCGACCTACATGTATTCCGAATCATTGCAAAGTAAGATGAGCCCGTCGGCGCCAAATCACATTGTTTCTACCAATTCGTGTGTGACTGCTGTATCAGTTACATCAGCAGGACCGAAAGGGCTTTAGATTCCAGAGTGAAGGGTCACTTACCAAACTGGATTCAGCGCGAAGTCACTCAATCCACCTCCGATGATACGTGCTCGCCTAAACCGCCAGCGTCCTCCATAGGAAGACACATTTTGGCGACACGTCACCAGGTCAATCCCTTATCGGCGTTCCGGATCTTGATACGTCATACTAATGCACGCCTTTTACGATTTGCCGAGGCCGTCGCGATAAGCCGAATTAGACCAGCTTTGTGTGTCCAAAGGCAATTATTTGTCAACCTGCGTTTGCCGTGGACCTAATCCCAACAACAATGACTACAACCATAAAGTTGATTAGCTTGAGTGTGCCCTGTAAGGTATATAAAAGGATTTCCCTGTTATTGTATTGGTAATGACGAGATAATACGAAATGCTAGCATCTGCCATTATTCGTCTTCTCATTTTGTTGTTCAAACTATTGAAGGGAACAAACTTTTTTAAACATGCTAATCGTTAACAATCCAACACCATAAGAAAAAGTACCCATTATTGAAGGATAGCTCATTTACCATTGTCTCAATTTGGCAACTTAACGTTGTACTGCAGAATGCGGACATAATTTTCAAATTGATATTTCATATCGCAAGGAGAAATACAAGCTTAAAGCGAACAATTATCTACGATTTATTCAGCAGCATGCTTGGTACGGTAATATACATTGAGTTCATTCAGGAGACAGAGAGCAACTATTGATTGAACCATAATTTTAAGTGGCTAAATTAACGTGTCATGTGGTCAAGTGACTAGAGGCATGTGACTCAACTGAGTGAGGTCCAATCCAGCTTTGTTAGTAGTTGTCCAGTGTAGTTGTAATGCATGGACATGGTTCGTCTGAATGCATAGATTAGATTTTGTCAACCTGCTGCATACCGCTTCAGCGGTAGCAAGTAGCCAAACCCTGACCGATGGTGTAGTTGCGATAGCACTCGATAGAGGATCTCAAATGACTTGCCCTTATCAATCAGAAGACCGGTGCAGATCAGCTGGTTAGTTATTGCACTTAACAATTTGGTCCTGTTGGGTGACGAGTGAGGTTGCTAAATGTTCCTTGACTTGGTTTTCCAAGTGCCTGGTCGCGCGCCCAATGTACCTAGCTTCACAGGAGCAGGTGTAACGGTAGATTGCCACTGATTGGCATTGATCAGGGACCTGGTTTTTGAATGTGAGAACAATGAGCGCACTGATCGTAACAGCGGCACTTAGTTGAGCTGCGTTAAAGGTCTTTCGGCAAGTCTGTATCAGTCGTCGTGTGCATATCTCAGCCGGTATCATCCTTAAAGGAAAACTGGAATAATAGCTGTTTCTTCTCTACAGTTTGTTTGGAGTATAACTAACTATATTATTTGTGACACTTTTTATAGTAAAGTGTTCTTTGGCCTGAACCACCGCCCTATTTGAACGATCTCAGTGTTGTTGGTTACTAACAGTCCACAACCTGTCTTGTCATGTATTTACTCATCAGGTAGAGTTAGTTACTGTTGTTAGCGGGTCTTTCGACATAGTGCTTTATTTTACTCGTCATACGCACTGGACAAGGAGACGTTGTGCAATATGAAGCAAATACAAACAAATTAAAAACTTGAACCTCCGTCAGCAGTAATGCAGACCGTAACTACCTCCCGCGGCCGTACGAGGCTTAAAAGCTCCGAAGGTAAGCGCGTTCAGATATTAACTCATATTCCTACAGCAAATGCAAAATCTAAGAGTCTATGAGCAACGCATCTTAGACGACTATACAACGAGTTTTCTATCCCGTATCTGGTGTCGATTCATTCGGTGATACAATTAACTGGTTACCATACTCGTCCGTTATATCATATGGCAGTACTTAGCTGTTTCTCGGAGTTGTTTGTGTTAGTGTTGACATAATTGCAGCACATCGCACCAATAAACGTCCAGTCCAACTTTATCATAGGTTCCCTAGTAAATTATACAAGTTAGCACATTGTCAGTAGCAAGAAGCAGCCGCACATCTGCATCCTCATAGAGACATGGAGCAGATCATGTTATGCGCTTGCAATGCACTACTAATGAGTAGTATGGAGTAAGCAGGTATGCGTGACGGAATAGGTGAAATCGTCTTTCAGTATGGATGCATAGGGCAGAGTGCACCTCCAACTACCACCGATACACGTTGGAGGAAGGCGCGGAGCAGGTCGGAGAGACATGCAGATGGGCGCTGCAGAATTTGTTGGATTGGATGTACCATATGCATGCTTACGATAAGCGGCTACGCAGCTTTACGTGTGGTGCTCAACGCACCAGCATGAAGTACAGGCCCAGTGGGTAACGTTCATTTCCGCGAGACCTATAGGTTGAGACAAGGGGCGGTGTTATATTTCGGTGTAACTGACCTGGAATGTGAACCATCGCAAACCCGGGAATGACATGCAGATATCGAAGTTACATGGAAGACTGTGCTGACGTGAATAAACAATCGTAACCGAGCATGGCATATCTCATCGCTTATACGACACAATAGAGCCTGTTTTTCAAACAAAAGCAGTGGAAGAAAGAAAAGATGAAGCGATGGAATTAGTACGTGCGTAAGACTCGCTATTGTGAAGAGTAAACGCGTCGAAAGTAAATTCGTGATGTTGCATAAACCGCAAGGTTCATTTACACAACTAACCTACCTCGGATATATTGTTGTGTAATTACCAGCAAAGGTTGCACAGAGGTAACATAATTTCGGTGGCAATCCAGCCTGGTAAACTTTCCTCCAAAGTCAATTATTTTCTCAGGTAGGTGGTGTGGTTGTGTTCGAAATAGAATTGGCTCCAGAGGTTGAGTTTGCTTGGTTTCTGAAGCACCATTATGAACACACTTTACTGCTACTAAATTCTAAAGGGAATAAATCAGTGGCCTGCTTAATATGCATAGCCGATTTGCATAAAACGTTAGTTGTTAGGTTTTTCATAGTGGATCCCAACGGGATTTTTAACGCATTTGGCAGTTAAACAAAGAAATCTTTTATTTTTCCACGGTGTGAAAGACTGTCTCCGCATATGGAAACGTCAACAGGTACAATTTTGATTTCCTGACTTAGCATTTGAACCACTCCAGAATGTGATGTTGAAGGGTAATTAGGTACTTGTGTGTGATACAACCTTGTTGAACTACATAGTAAGCTCATGTCAAATATCACACATTTATTAATTTGAGGGCCGAAAGCAGTTGAACCTTCTTGGATGAAGTGTTGTTACCTGGATTCCTTGTATGCATATAAAGGCTTCAACAGACATTATTTCATCAATTGCCAGTAACAGTTGTTCCACATCCAATTCGTAGATGGATATTAGCGCATTTGGACGTTGTATTTTTCAACATTGTTCCGCAAGATAAAATGTACCCTTATAATTGTATAATCATGTCGAGATTGAAGCAACTGGCTTTCACGTGTACAAAAATTCACTGTAAACGACCCATTCGCACATTGAGATATTTTTGGCAGACATTGTAAAATAATGTAGTTCGCCGAGCTTCCGGATGACTTGGGGATATTTGTTCCAAATCCTGCATTATGCATTGACAAAATAAATAAATAAATAAACGGTATATTCTTCGACGGTGCGAAGGGAGAGTCCAACTGAGTGGTCTGATCATTTTGTACCTCGAGGTCACATAAAGAAGTTAATTATTCGCGTTTTCTACAATGAATCCCAAATGGGTATTGAGTGATTGGCAGTTCAGAGGTATCAGTGAGACTAAGCAATTGGGAATAATAACAGATGCCGATTTAGTCAAAAGTTCAAGTAAAGTAATAAGGCCATCTATGGAACCTACCACGGGAACTGCTTCTATGCGATGTATTCCCTCGATATGTTTCACCCGCACTTGCATGCTCCAACTGGTCGTTTGCGGGTGGGACAAAAGATTATATAAACCATCACCTGTTTCACAACTGTTTTTGTAAAAACTGTTATTTGCATGCATTACTGACGATGAAGCCACAGCCCGTTCCGACATGCGGACCATTTAATTATGACAATTTTTTGTTATACGCCAGCGGTTCAATGGCAATATGCCTGGCATGGGTATACTTTTTTAGGTTGGAAGCTGTAAGCCTTCACCATGATCACGCGAATAATTTGACATGACCCTCTAAACAGTAGTAACCGTTGTGACAAGCATTGAAATGGCGATCCAGTGTCCAAATGTTTATAGGTCCAAAGTTTTTGGTATGTTATCCACAACAATAGGACAAATGAGATCAAAATGCGTCGTGGTCGCAGTTTGTTCTGGTGGGCAACACCCAAATTCCATCTGTTTCAGTTGCAGTCCTAGTGTCGAATTGACATTGGTTCACTTCTATGTGGAGCGCGGTCTGCATTAAGATAGCACGTCGCAATCCAATCCGACAACGAGTACATCAAAATGGCCATACAATCTTTCATTAACCGTTGTGCCGTTGCCATTCGTGACCCGGTAGCCAAAGGAGTGGAGATATCGGGCAATATTCCAATGGTCTTGGACTCAAAGCCTGTTATTTCTACCGGATAAAATAAACATGTTCGAAACACGTGGTGGGATGCAGTCTATTCAAGCGAGAAACACCTAACATCCATTCATTCCCTCGGTTTCGTTCCGTGTGATGGAACGATTGCTTATCATTGTTCACAATCCGACTATCTCGTTTGCCGCGAAAATGATTTTGAAATGAGCTGTTAATGAAATTGTTGCTTTATGACCTAAAGCTATGTTACATTGAGTTTACAATTTGTTTCAAAGTACTCTCAAATACATGAGACAGCCTCGCCGATAGACCAGGTTGTTTTATTTAAGAGTGGCTTTTTATTTATTCAACGGGTAGTTATGTGCTGCTTTAATCAAATGATCCTAGAGCAGCGAAGGATACTTTTGTAGCAACACGTGATTCTACTGCTGAATGGTCATCGAAGTGGAAAATTATTCTTTTTATCCGTTAACCCTCTCCACTGTCTCCAAATTGCTTTAGCTGTATCGGTGGCGTTTCACTTTAGTTCTCAACCCGTTCTCCCAGAATCCATATGCTGCTATCTGATACCTACTATCTTCAACTGATGGAATCAAACAAGATCAAAACAAGTAATGGGGTTCAGTGTTTTTGGACTGGAAACACCCAATTTCCATCACCATCCATTTACTTCACTCACGCTTCCCGTGATCGAATTCACCATAGTTCACTTCAACGCGAAGCGTCATCCGCACTTGGAATGCGCGTCAAAATCTAATCATAAAGCGTGCACTTCAAAATCGTCCCTCCAATCAGTCACTAACCGTTGTGACAAGCGTTGCTCGCCGTGACTCAGTGGCTTAGTAGTTGAGGTTTAGGTTAGGATTCCAAGGGTCGCGGGTAAGAGGCATGTTATCTCTAACTGATAAATACTGAATACTGTATTGTGGAGCAAATATAAATAAATTATGTGCAACTCCTTCGAAATATAGTGAACAAAGTTATAAAAATGGTCACGCGTGACTATCGTTATTGTTCTCATGTAGCAGTTAAACTACCTGACTTACGGTATTGCAAGACGCACAAAATTGACATGTCATCGTAAGTGTGCAATCGTTCTCTGAATCAAATAGTGGTAACCTATACATCCAACAACGTTTTGATTGTTGCACAAATGTGACCTCAATCTTATGGTTAGCGTTAACCCCGCACGCGGATGCTCCTGGCTCATTTGGATTATTCCGCTCTATCCACTCTCCATCTTCTCGCAGCGTTGTAGCTGTACGCTCCTTTGAACCGCATTTACCTGCTCTAAAGATTGATCTATTGTACCTGGAATTATCTTCAAAACTTTGTCCGTACCATCAATAAAGGTTATAAATGTCATCCGTGATTAAGCGCAAATGAATAACTCAATCATATTGAGCCGATTGCCTTTCTGTAGACACCATTCTGAACAGCATTCTCTAGGCAGTCCGAAAGTCCTAAACTTCTTCTGATCTGGCTTTTCTCAACGCAGGTGTGAAGGAATTTGTGACCTCAGAATCTGTGCTTAGCGCTGTGTTCAGCTTCAGTCATCAGGTTCCAGTCACTTGACACTCCTTGTGACCGTGTCAGTCAGTGCGCTTGCATAGGCCATCGCACGGACCGCGCGACCAAGCCGACCGCTTATTCGACCTTGCAACCATATCGCTCGCCTCACCGATGTGAGCCGCTCTCAAGGAAAGGGAAAAAAGCGGAACGCCAAGCAACTCACTGGGTCAGGTAAATACACCAAGTTGAATGGAAGAAATGCGAATCCGAAAAGGCCCTAATCAAAAGGAATTGGCGGGTTAGGGGAATGTCACTTATTAGTTAATATAGGTTTGGCATGCTAGCATTATTTGGAATGGCATCATCCGATAGGTGCAAGGTACGAGAGCAAACTAGCTCACAAAATGCGCTTCGGTTCTGTACTACGTGTTCGACCATCCCAGTCGTTAAGTGCTTGCTTATGCTAGTTCAGAAGTGCGAACGGTTAACCGCAAAGGTCGAGCAGCAGGTTAACGATAAGATTGCCTCAATGTAAGCGAGTATGGACTACAGAAGTGTAGCGACCTCTAAGCAATGGAACGCTGTACAATGTGCTTCCGCTGGACCGCAATCAGCTACCTCTCCATCAAAGTTGTCTTCTCCAACTTTGATAGGAAGCCAAGCGAAAACCGACCGCGCTGACAATATTCCCGGCAACGAAATTCAAGTACTACTCTCAACGTCTGGTTGAGCGAATTCCACTATACTTCACATCGATTGTTAACAAAGATGAAGCAGCCGAACACCAATTCTCGGTACTAGTAGCGCAATCACATCTTGTCGAGACAACCCCCTCCCCCGGAACATCCGTTACATATGCAGAGATCGCTGCAAATGTTAGTCTGGAGACGGCCGTTGCCATCTCCTCTGTAGTAAACACCGTTAATGCGAATAGAGAGACGAACAGCAAGCAATCAACACTTGTCAGCAGCTTAGGACAAACGAGTACCCCACCTTGTAGATCAACGCAAAATGGATGTAACAATAGTGGCAGTACTATTGTGTACGCAAATGTCCGTGAATCAACCACCATCACATTTCGGAGTAAGTTATGGGACAATCAAGGCCAATGGAACTCATGGTACGTGTTGGTGAGTGCCAAAACCAAGTTCATCAAGTTATTACAAATTACTCGTCTTCCGAACGCGCCACATTATGGAGAACACTGACATATTCGAGTAACACTAGAATCCTTCACCGATTAGAAAAGGTTTTACTCTCCGCTAGCGCACAGAAACAGGGATCCTGTTGGATACGCATCTATCCTGATGTCCCTTGGAGCGCGCAATAATCAAAAAGAAACACCGAAGGACACTGCATGCAAGACCTCCTAAACACAAGCTTCATACCTGATGTGACAGTACATCCTTTTAACGATGTTCAAGAGGCCGGAAAGCACGAGTTAGAACAGTGGCTGTTCATCCGTGAAACGCTTTCTTTGGAGAATATTGTGGCACTATCGCTCATCAGGATACTTCCTTCACCATATTCTAAAGCAGGAGGCCCCAGAATCCTAAAAATTGTGGTTCATGCAGAATAAACAACAACGGATGTTATAGATCGTTGGCGAAGAAATCGGAAAAGTCTTCCTTCTTAGCTTTAGTTAATGGGCGCAGAAGCTGCAACATTCGAATAACGAAACATCTGAAGCAGCAAATTTACCGACGATGATAACACAGAAGCTTAACTTGACTGCTGATTTATTTGAATCTGACGTAAGTCTAAACGAAGATTAAGGCGCACCTTATCCGAATCAACTTTCAGGCCGGGGATACTTATCCCATCAAATAACAATTAACTGCAGAACTGCCATCGGTCGGCATAGTCCCAAATTTGTCCCATTTAGCACTCTGTGGACTCCTAGAGGCAAAAAAGCTGGCCTGCATTTTAATCAACTAGCCGGTCAACGGTATCACGGAGACGTGGCTACACACGGGAATGCCGGACGCTGAACTTACTGATACAGAAAGATAGGCACATAAAAAGCAAAGGGATAATTCGGAATTACCGAATCGAACACAAGCGTGAAAACGTAGAGCGTTCAGGCACACAGTTCCCTCACCATGTTAGTGCCGCATGCAGTTAAAAGGCAGACAGGCCTCCATAATAGTCTTGGTGTACCGCCCCCAAAATCTCATAACTGTTATAACGCTGTACCCACAATCGACCGCTTGGTTCACGCCTGCTGGTAAATCTGCACCCTTACGCCTGCTCTGCTTGACGCATTAGCCAACCCGACAGGAAGGAAAACAGAAGAAGACTCAGTCGACCAAAGTTGTATTAGTACCGAGAACGCTTATATTTATAGGTCGGTCTCACGAATCCTCTAAGAACCGCCTGCAGGATTTATCTCTCTGTCTTTCTCGTACGCCCACGCTCCGCACTTGACTGTCCGCTCTGTCTGGCCAATTCACCGTCTTGCTCTGGCACGTCAGTCTGCATTCACCTACCTTAGGCATGATAACGTACACGCTGTCTGCTGAGCGATTTTATCAGCCTCCGGTCAGACCTTGGCAACAAGCATGATGTTTGAGACGCGATTTCATCAGCTTTTGATTGGGCCGTGACAACACGCTCTAGGGAACTCTCCCAAACACGCTTCATGGCAAAGGGCCGCGTGTTGGTAATCAGCATTCCCGCCCACTTGTCACCTCCCTTTCCGAATTGAGTCGTCTTGCATGCCCTTCGAACCTGTTTTTGTTCGGAAGTTTTCGCCCGTGGATAGATTTGCAGTCACTGTGGTCTCCTTCGCTTCCGAGCTGGCCTGCGTTGTGCATCTGATGTTTGCAGCATTTGCTGTGTTTCACCGGGTTGCGGACTCTTAACTGCTAGCCCCAAAGTGTCTAGTGGAATGTCCCAGTGCAAAGCTGTTGGTTCGTAGGGACCTTGCGTTTTCCCATGATTCGGTCTCAAATGATTTGTATGCCTAATACATCTCTCAAGTCCAACCATCACCTGGTAGGTAACTCTGCTTTTCCTGCCGATAACAGTTCCCCTCAACCACCTCTTAGGCCTTCAACTATGACGTTCAGGAGCCTGACAGCGATCATCTTCCAGGTGACTACTGCCGTGCTTTGCTTATTCTCCTTGGTAACAATTATCGGACAACATCCGGATCTTCCTTCCAAATAGTACTTCGGTGGTGGATTTCACATCAGGGACGTTTGGGTTCGGAGCGTTCCCATACATGCATAGGAAAGATTAAATTTCTTCCTGTGAATCCCTTCGTTGCCCTGCTTTACAGAGTGCACGTCTGAAGGTACCCACGAACCATTCCGCCTGTCCGTTTGATTGCACAATGAACAGTGGTTTATGTCCGGTAACAAAGCAGTTGCTTAACATGTCCACAGGTTAATGAAGGTAAAACTACAATTTTCAAAAGATATGTGTGTTGTTTGTTTGAACGTTCATCTCGCAGATGCGCTGCTGAATAAAAGTAGTGTAAGTGGGAATTAAATGGGAACGACGAGACAAAATGGGGACAGTTATAGTTGATGTACTCCGTGAGAAAATTAAGAAGTTAAAACGACAATACTCAGTTCAGTCCCCCATCCACAGGTTTATGTACCATGTTAATCCGGTTTGGACAGATAGATAATATATTCCAAATTTGCACAGTTTAGGCAATGAAGTGATGGGGAACAAGGGCAAGATCCAAGGGTTTTTGAAATTATCCAATATCGGGAATCAAACAATCAGGCTGAAATTGGTGAACTTCACGTGATTAGCAGCTTCCAGCTTCCGCAGCAGCAGTTGAATCTTCTTGTTAACTGGAAGGTTGGCGAAAACAACCTGGAACATATCTTCATACTTGCGAAACCAAGAAGCGAATGTTGTGCCAGCATCAGCGTCATAATGGAACTCGTTGATCTGATGAGTCAGGGTTTCTCGCAAGGGAGCGCCTTCACTTGTCCCTAACCCTGGGTTTGACTGCACTGTCAGCTTCTGAGCTAGCATCTCGATCAGCTTGGCCTTGCATGCTTCATACTGCGCCTTTTGTTGCTGCAAAATAATCTGCAGTTGTTCAAAGCTGATGGCCATTTCTGAGTTTGGTTGAACAAGCGTCGCCACTGTTATAAGGCTGTAACCGCAATCGACCGGTTGGTTCACACCTGCTGATAAATCTGCACCCTTACGCCTGCTCTGCTTGACGCCTTAGTCAACCCGACAAGAAGGAAAGCAGAAGAAGACTCAGTCGACTAGAATTGTATTAGTATCGAGAACGCATATATTTATAGGTCGGTCTCACCAATCCTCTAAGCACCGCCTGGCGGATTTAGCTACCTGTATTCCTCGTACGCCCACGCTCCACACTTCACTGTCCGCTCCGTCTGGCCAATTCACCGTCTTGCTCTGGCACGTCAGTCTTCATTGGCCTACCCGGGGCATGATAACGTACATGCTGTCTGCCGCTCGATTTCGTCAGCTTCCGGTCAGACCTTGGCAACACGCGTGACGTTTGTGGCGCGATTTCATCAGCTTTTGATTGGGCCGTGACAACACGCTCGGAGTATCTGTCCCAAGCATACTTTGTCGCTGACGCGCGCATTGCCAATCAGCATTCCCTCTCATCTGTCACCACCCTTTCCGAATTGATGTGCTTCAATTTTTTGGTTCAGAAGAGATAACTGTCCGTCTGCGCTGGATCGTGCACTCACAAGCGAAGAGCATATAATTGATGTGTTTGCTGTGAACTGTCCATTCTGCCGCAGTGATCACGCAGTCACCAGTTGCAACTTCATCTTCTATGCGGAATATCAGAATGCGGACTATGAGACTAAGATAGCCATCATAATCTTCCATCAGTTATCTCAGATCGTCAGCGCTACAACTTAATGGTTTCTTGCCGAAGAGCCCACAGAGGGTGCCTGACTCGAGTTGGTCAAAAAGTTGAGTCGGCTGGTTGCAGATGTTTCAGAGATAACGGTTCGTAAATAGTGTAAATCATTTTCGTTCGTTAGGAGCAGAAGTAGAAAATGAATGAGAGCACACGACGCAGCTGGGCGGGTGTACTGAGAAGCTGCAACACCGGAAACTTGGAATGAATACATAACCCAACGTAACCACTGCACTCAACTGCTTAGAGAAAGCAATTCCGCCTAACAGAAGAACATCGCAAAAACCTTCAGTGCTAACCACAAACTGCTGTACAAGCACGTTAATAGCTTAAGGAAGGGGAGGCAAATATTTCCTCTGCTCAGAATGGATGATGTCCTAACAAGAACGGCTGTGGAAGCAGCAAACGCGCTGCGGATGCAATATGCCCCAAGGTTTCAAAGGACCTTGCCACCAAACAATCAACCAAATTTTATCGTCCCCTTGCCAGGATTAACATACACCACCTTCACCGAAGGGGCTTCATTGAAAAACCCGACGTACCTACGCAACCGCCGCTCGCCGGATGTCGACACCATTCGTCCGGGAGCACGGGAAGCAGCAGCAACTTAACTGACAGGAACTTTAGCTTAGTTTATCCAGCACTGCTTAAACCAGAATTAAATTCCTTCTATGTGGAATTTTAAAATAATAACCCCGATTCACAAGATGGAAGCAGAACTGAGCCCTCTATCTATCGCCCAGTATCTCTTCTTCCTATACTCCCCAAGTTCATGGGATCAATCGTTGTCGATAGACTGGTGTGTAATCTGGAAAACAGTAACATCATCACGCGTGAGCAGCGCGGTTTCTGTCAACGGCGGAAGTGCACAACGAATTTACTAATCGCACGCAGTAGTTGGACAGAGGCGGTTGACGGTGGAGAAGGCGTTGATGTGATTGATCTACCTGGATTTTTTGAAGGCTTTCAATAGTCTAGACCATCGGATACGACTCTCCAAGCTCCAGCACTACAGGATCGGCGACCCCTTTCTAAGCTGGATTGGCAACTTTCTACTTCAGCGGTAATTGGTGTTCAGCGTTCGGAGCTATTTATCGGACCCCATAAAAGTCGAGTGTGCTATGCTCCAAGGATCCGTTCTAGGTCCACTTTTGGTGTTTATTAAGGATCTCGCACAGGAAATCTTTTCAAACTTCTCATTGTTTGTCGACCAATTCAAGTTTTGGCGCAGGATTCAGGTGAACGCCGACCAGTATGTGCTTCAGAGTGACCCATATAAGGTAAATCAATGGTCACCCCAAATGTTACTGCATTTCAACCTCAGTAAATGCAAGGTACTTTCCATTCAAGGTAAGAACAGCTACCAGTACCGGCTCGGAACGGATGTACTGCAACATTCAACTGTCGAACGTGATTCAGGCGTGCTGGATTAAGATGACCTGGATTGTTCCAGGCAATTTGAAAACGCCTCGAAGACTGGAAACCAACACGCAGGGCCATTGCGACGGGCAATCGGACAAATAAGCATCTCCATTTCCGAAAAATGCCCCCATGTCGAATACGCAACTCAAGCATGACATCTATGGCTGAAGCACGATCTTAATGCACTGGAGCAGACACAACGCCGGTCATGTAAGAAGATAATTGGAATGCGCAATCTTTCATACAAGGGGAGGCTGCAACGATTGAGAGCATTCAGCAGAAGCTATCGCAGATTACGAGGCTACCGGATTATGACATGCTTGATTCCGCAAGACCCATATCATGTGTGCCGCCTTTTACTGCGACTCAGCACCAATATAACCCTGAGGGTCCCGTGAATGAAACTCGCAGAATAGTTTAGTCGCCTAGAGTGCTGAAGAAATTTCCTTTATATTCCTGTCTGTCACCCATCGAATGCTCTCCCAGAATCGGTCGTCTCTGCACCGACACTAACAGTATTTACAATACGGTTGGATGATGCACTCATCCCCTTACACTCTGTCACTTAGCGCTACGTCCCCGTATTATACCTAGAGTTTATCATGGAATTATTTGGTGTTAAGTGCGGGTGTTGTGAATCTAAGCGGACTGCAGAATTACAGCTGATCAAGCGATAAGTCCTTAATTTCATATTTGCATTACTAACTGTTTTACTACTACTACTACTATTATTATTATCATTGTTATTATTATTGTTATCTAGATTTCACCACGAACGGGATATGTAAATTAACGCTTCTTAACCCGTGTAAATTAAAAGTTCTTTGTTCATTATACATTCTTAGACAGTCTACGTTCGAAACACAGTATGTGTGGAATTCGATTCACATCCCGCACCACAAATTTGCATCTGTGTCTGCGTCTACTGTATAGACCTTTTAAGTGCAGCATTGGCGTCAGCAAAGGAAAGTCTCCGAGATGTGGCATATGGTAATTCCTAAGGAAGTCGACTCGCACCCGACTGTAGGAAAAGCTGTAGATTCTTGGTCATTCTCACGGGTCTACATACCACAAACCACATATACTCGGGATGAACATGGTAGCAAAGAGTTGGATCGGCTTGCTCTTCTGTGCCTTTACTCGGGTACTCGGAAAGTAGTCAGACCAACCGTACTCTAGCATGGGTCTAATTATGTAACAGGAGAGGCGAGTGGCAACCTCTTCCGACCATGTGCCGAAGCTATGTTTGAGCGCCCAAAGGATGCGCAGTCCGTGCCAATATAGTGTCTTCGTGTTGTCTACGGAATTCAAATCGCGCGAGAGTACACTTAGGTCCTTCCCGGAATGTGCTGGATATAGCGGTTGGCTGTCAAGGGTGTAGGTTCGGCAGTCAGTATCTTTCCCCAGGCTCATAAATACAGACTTGGCGGGGTTGACAGGGAGAAGAATTTCTGCAGACCAAGTAGATAGGCGGTTGAGGTCTTACTGCAGTATGTCATAATCTTCTTGCTTGTCAATAACTCACCAAATCTTCATGTCGTCCGCACACAAAGCACATGACGACCGGAGAAGCTAAGAAAGACCGTTTTTATGGATCCGGAACAGAGTGCTCCCCAGCATAGTGCCTTGAGTTACGCCAGGTTTAGAAGGATACCAATCAGTTAGATGGACATCCTGTATCCTTCACTTTCTTCCAACAATAAAGTAGCGGATCCATTGGTACACTGAGCCGCTGACGGAGCACATCTTGAGGTTGTGAAGGAGGACCTCAAGGCTGACCATCGCGAACGCTTTACTGAAATCGTTGAATATCACGGAGACAGACTTCCCATTGCTTTTTGACAGCAACCACTCACACCTTGACACAAGTAAGTTTTATAAGGCATTAGCTGCCGTGTATAAAACTGCGTTGTGCGGGCGTTTCGACGTCCTTTGTCTGTAGCAGCAGAAGTAATTCGTTTTTTACGATTATCTCAACAGCCTTGGTCGAAACTGCTCTCAGTCAAATTGGCTTGTAGTTTTCTATTTTGTTAGGGTCGCTGCTTTTCGGAATAGGCTCCACCACCGAACATTTCCGGTCAATGGGCAACGAACCTTTGGATAGCGACCAGTAGAAAAGGTCAGTCAAGAAAGGAGAGATGATGACCGAC
This sequence comes from Dicrocoelium dendriticum, assembly GCA_944474145.2. NCBI lineage: Eukaryota > Metazoa > Platyhelminthes > Trematoda > Plagiorchiida > Dicrocoeliidae > Dicrocoelium > Dicrocoelium dendriticum. The sequence continues at coordinate 78,382,581 of OX104060.1, read as the reverse complement.
AATTGTTTGATAAGCAGTGCGTGGATCCATGAAGTCCGGCAGTTTTGGTGTCGTCATGGCTGGCGAGTATCTAACATACTTCTTCAACGCCACAATCCAGACTGTCGAGTTGGGAAAAATGGCACATCATCATCATCATCATTATACATGTCAGCTAGAGATGGTAAAACACCTCCGCTATTGTACCGCATTCCATAAAAGAAATACATACATACATACAATACATAAAGGAAAAATAAATACGACAGTTGAATGCCAGCTGAGCTAGCAGCAACGGATACGCATCGTTCCGGTAAGCTACTAGCCGGCTACTAGGCAAAAACAAAAATTTAATTACGTTTTACCCTACGAAATAAGATCGTGGATGGAGGGGGAGGCTAAAGGGATGGGGAGGGACAAAGAAACTCACAGCACGAACGCCACTGAGGTCGGCTCCTTGCCATTTCAGCAAGTGTATCCAGCCAAACGTGTTCACCGTCTTTTGGACCCCAACGAGGGATCCGTGAAGCTCCAACTGAGGCCAGCTCCGAAGTGAGGGCCTTCATTCCTCTGGACCAAGTCATCGCTTGGCCACCTCTCCTCTTCTTCCACCCACATCCCCGGTGAGCAAACAACGCACGTCGAGGGAGTCGGTGGGCTGGCATGCGCAACACGTGGCCGAGCCATCGGAGCCTGGTGAGTGAAATGACGGTGCTGAGCGGTTCATTCCCTTTTCCTAGGCCATAAACAAGGCGTCGAACACGCTCGTTACTCACGCGGTGTTCCCACCAGATGTGAGCCAAACTGCGAAGGCACCGATGGTCGAACGTAAGTAGCCTCTTCATGTCCGCTGATCTTAGGGGCCAGGTTTCGCAACCGTACAGTAAGGTCGAACGTACCGCTGCATTGTACACTCTACCCTTCAGGGCGAGAGTAATGTCGCGCCGTCGCCAAAGATGGCGAAGGTTAGCAAAAGCACTTCGAGCTTTCGCTATGCGGTTCGTGATCTCGTCTTCGATCCCAAGGGCGCTGATACGACTTCCCAGGTGATTGAATTTCTGAACGACTTCTAGCTGATCCCCACCAAGGGTCAGCACAGGGGTCGAACCCTGCCAATCCTGGAGGAACGCTTTGCACTTCGGTGGTGCAAAGCAAAGCCCGAAGCGACTGACAGCCAGTGCTAATCTGTCCAGCGCGGCTTGACACGTCTGGGAGCTGTCACAGATGAGGGCAATGTCGTCTGCATACTCTAAGTCAAGTCCTGTAAATGCAATCTCCATGACTTCATCAATAGCGAAGTTGAATAGGAAAGGTGACAGCGGGCATCCTTGTCTCACACCGCTGGAGATATTGAAGGGTGGCGACAGCCTGCTGTAAGCCCTTACTCTGCCCGTGCTACGCGCATATAATGCTTGGATAATATCTACATATTTCTCGGGCACACCTTTCCTGAGTAGAAAATTCCAAAGGACACATCGATCCACCGAATCGAAGGCACCTTTGATGTCGAGGAACACGACAACGGTGGGCCGCCAATATGTGTGACGGTACTCCAACAACTGACGCAAGGTGAAGAGGTGGTCGATGCAGCTACGACCACGACGAAACCCGGCTTGCTCCTCACGAATCTGGCTTTCACGAGCGCCAGTCAGTCTGTGGAGAATTATGGACGCGAGTAATTTGGAGGCGATGGAGATCAGACTGTTTCCACTATGGCTGCCGCATTCCGGAAGCGAGCCTACTTTGAAGATGGGAACAGTAACGGAGCGGCTCCAGTCGGTTGGGACAGTTTCCTGCTCCCACAGTTTCACTAGTAATTCATGCAAAGCATCAACAAGAGTAGAGCCTCCAAATTTGAAGAGGGCTGGAGGAAGATCATCTGGTCCCGCGGCTTTGTTCAACTTCAACAGTCCGATCTCACGTTCGACTTCTGAGCGAGAGGGTGGATCCAAAGGGACAGCCCACGGAGCGCGGCGATCAGTGACCGGCGAATCGAACAATTCTTGCCGATTAAATTGCTTTTCAAAATGCTTAGCCCAACGCTCCAGACGTTTTGACAAATTGTGGATAGGCTGTCCACTCTCGTCACGTATAGTTTCACTAACACCAGGTCTCCTGCTGCCCGTTTCCCGTATCAGACGGAATAACTTACGATGGTTGCCAAGGGCGGCAGCCACTTCCATCTCTGACGCACGATGAGACCACCAAGATTCGCGGTCTCTCTTCAGGCTAGCACGGAGTATTGCCCGGAGCTCTTTGCGAGTTTCATTGTGCTCGCTTCCAGCCGGGATTTGCCGGCGAGCATCTATAAGTTCCAAAGACTGCGAAGAGACCCAATGTCCATGTTGTCTATTAGACATACCACATGAGGATTTGCCTGCTGCTAGTAAGGTCCTTCGAACATGTGACCAGTGACCATCAATTTTCTCCTGTGAGCGCTTGCTCAACTCGCATGTTAGCGTACTTCGATACGCATTCAGAACAGCTGGTTTTGTCAGTTGGCTGGTGTCAATACGCTCACAGCGTCGCCGCGGACTTCCGCCAAAGCGCATCCGCATGTCAGCACATACAAGTGCATGATCGGTGTCCACACATGTGCTCCAAATCGAGCGACAATTCTGGATGCAGCCTCTCCAGCGGTAACTTATCGCAATGTGATCGATCTGCGTCCAAGGCTGGTTCGAGGTTGGTGGGCGCCAAGTCACCCTTCGGCGTGTGCTGTGTCGGAAATTAGTGCTCGAAAGAAATAAGCGAGCACCTTCACACCAATGAAGTAACCGCTCACCGTTATCATTACGGGAGCCTACACCGTGTTGACCGCCCAGATGCAGTTCATCAGTGGACCACTTTCCAACTTGTGCGTTCATATCCCCCGCCAGCACAACAGTGTCCGTGCTTCTTCTGTGGCGAAGGAGTTCGTTCAGTTGGCGGTAGAAGTCGTTCTTTACCGAATCATCGCTACAGTTTGTGGGCGCATAGGCAGCGATGATGAATAGACATCTATTAGTCCCGCGCGACTTCGAAGCTTTAAACGAGCCAGCCAATCGGACCGCACACATCCGGCTACTGATTGGAATCCAATCAACTAGAGCAGCTTCAGCCCGGGGACTCAGGGCAATACCAATACCGGCTTGGCCGGTGCTCGAAGCTGCATCGTCACCGGATAGGCGCAAGGAGAAAATACTGTTTGCGTCCCCTGAAGGGGATCGCAGAGTGAGCACAGTGCTCGAGTCTTGCAGGCGAGTCTCTGATAAGCAGCAGATATCGATTGAGAGGGTCTCCAAATGGAAGCCGGTGAACTGGATTGGACCGCTTGGTTGGACATGGGCTTGTCGACAGGAGAGGAATGACGCTCCGCGTTCACGTGTGAGTTAAAATTAGAAGGTAAATGCCTAGCAAAGCATGTTGGGGGAGGCCCGAGAATCGGGGGGGTTGAAAACTGGGGGGATATAAGTGAAGTTGGAATGGGACGGTAAGGGTGAAAAAGCGTAAGAGGGGGAATAATAAGACGGGAAGGCTTGAGCAGTAGCATCCAAACCCCTATCCACCCTGCTCAATGCAGCAGATAGGGCACCGTTTATTATCCTCTGCGGTGGCTAGAGCATCAAGAAATTGTTTGAAGGAAAATTCATAGTATTGCGTGGGAAGGATACTGTCAGGTTTCCCAGGCCTAGACAGGAGAACGATTAGGGTTCTCAACCAAAGCCTTTGGTTCAAAAACCTGACCGCAAGGCAGCGGGTTTGGCGTTGGGCTACAAGGAGTCCATTTTAAGGAATAAGGTGCCACCCTCATTCCAACCTCCAACCTGGAGGACCAGGAGGCTGAGTTTGTCTGGCCTCTAACCATTGACCAATCTGGTATGAGTGACTCTGAAGGTGCAAAAGCACCACCCAGCGTAGCTCAATGGATCACTGAGGCACACAAACCATCGCACCACGGTAAGGTCCAGCCTCATTGCGATGGAAAAAAATGGCACAGGTCGGACTCGGTCCAGACAACTGGTCATTTGCAAATACAGAAGGGAACTGCGTCGCCAACTCGGACGCACGCTCAGTGCTGGAGGTTAGAGGCTGTCCTTCCGGGCCCTCCAGCACGGGCACATCACCGGGCGCCTTCTGACTTCGCTTCACGTAAGCAAAGGTTCCTCTTGAGGCTCTCTTCGCCGATATTACGAGCTGTTCTCAGAAATGTCGGTGATTTTTCCCTTTTGCACTGTTTCAGATGTTCCGCTGACGTTTGTACGCTTCGTAGTCACAGACAGAGTCAGAGAGCAGGAATTTGTCCCCCATGCTGCGCCGCATCCAGGTCCCATTTCCATACTCCTATTCAAACGAGGTTTAATCGATCCAACCTTCCGACAATTTGAGAGCACAAATTGAAAACCCAATGACTTCAACCTCACTTTTATACATGTCTAACTGTTTTCCACAGTTGAGGCTTGTGACAGATTAATCCAGTAGGCTCGCGGCTCCAGCTAGACCTTCGGAGTCCTTTTTCCATTAGTTGGAAGCTGGCTCCAGCGAACGTGAATATGGCAAAGATAATTGCATAGCAGCTGTGATCACTGAGTAGTCGCTCGTAGCCAGATGTTCCAGGATCCGAATGTCACGCACCCATTGTCCCTAGCTTATAAACATGAAGTCGAGACACCACGATGTTGGGCGTAGTGTTAGGCGTGTTGGCTAGCAGATGCGTTGCTAGGCACCAGTTTCAAGTAACAAATCCATGAACTTTGCTTCAACCTCACCATGTGGAGGCATCAAATGCACTCCAGACCATCGTATTCGGGAAGAGTTAGAATCGCCCATAAGTAGAAAATGCGGCTGACACATATGGGTTCGAAGATGGGGCAGCCAATCCAAACGACTCAGGGGGCTGCGATAGCCCGCGCCCACATTTAGTTCGCTGTGCCTGTGGTGGTTGGAGTACCAAAGTAGCTCACACAGACCATCGTCAATTCGGTAGGTGCTCACAAGTCTCCCACGCAGGGAAGACCGGATGTAGAGCAAGACGCCATCGCGGGCATTCGTAAGTCGATCGCAGCGGAAGCAGGAGTAACTACTGAGTTCAATTTCCTAGGTGTATACCTCTGAATGCAGTCATATCACGGCGAGTTCCACTACGTCTGGCCTCACAGATCCAATGAAATGACAAAGTTCATCGCGCGTGTTCATAACACTGCAAACGCTGGTAAAGCATACACGCAGGCCGTAGCAGAAATCACCGGGCGTGCTTGAAGTGTGAGCAAACTGTTTATCCTGCTTTGCTGTTATTTAGAAGTCTCCCGAAAATTTAAGATACGGAATTCAAAGGGGTGTGGCAGTGTCGGGAGAAGCAGCAGCGAAATAATTCCATTTAAGATACGCAGACTTGTTTATCCTCATCAGTAGGTCTTTTCGACCCAAGGATGACAGACTTGAGCCGTTCCCTGTCTACTGGGTCCAGGTCAGGACGAACAAGCATATACAAACCTTTCAGTTTACTTAAACGCAAGAAAATCAGCCTTGGAATGACTTCGTCCACAAAAATGATTCTCATAGACCGATTTTGTTGACTACCTTACTTTTCGGGACTGGTAATTTACCTCACTTTTACGGAGTTTTCACCAGCTTCGAGGGGTCTGTCAATTGGAATCTAAATACTCGATTTCGTGATCGTAGCCCACTTGGGGTGATGGATCACTGGATTCAGGCGTGTAGCACAGCATGAGTTTATAACGCCACTGGTCAAACGAAGTTGATCTTGCAGAGGAAAGTATAGTGCCAGCCTCATGTGGGATCAATTTAGTTCGAAACGTGTTGTGGGATGTACTTAATTCTAGCGGATAACGCCTAACATGTATCTAGTCTATCGGTTTCGGTCTTGGGGATTGAACTGGCAAAGCTTCATTTCGATTTGAACCGCGTCCCGAATTAAGATCGCACCTCGAATTCCATTCAGCGTTACCACATCAATTAGTAGATGTTTGCAGTTGGATTCTCACCAATTTTTGCTGTGGATGCCATGTGCAGTGATCCAACTAAATTGTAACGCAACAATCAACCTAAAGATGAATATTAGATCTGTGGTGAAACTCAGAGGAGGGAATCGTTATTACGAATAGTTGGTAAAAGCATTCGAAGTTTACTATAATCCAAATTATATTATGTTTGTGCAGAAACTAGGGAGACTTTATTGTTCTCTCAAAAGTGTTACTCCTTTTGATCAAGCGCCAAAACAAAACGATTTAGAACGTGCACTGAACCTGTGCGTACTGCGAACTGCGCGCCATCATGTGTACAGCTTGTATGCTAATCAGGTGACTCTGAGTAGACCGGAACTGCGGAAAGAGAACGCATCCAATTATAGTTTATTTAATCAAAACGGAATGTTTCTGTGCTAGCCGCCGTGTCGGTACAACTGAGTTTACCATTAGTCTAGACAACAATGGATGAGAAGACAACTGACGTGTAGGCAAGAAACGTCCGGCTCCAGAGCAACTAGAACAATTATACTATTTGGCTTTGTAACGAAAGTACTGGACGCAGATATCTGGACCCAAATAAATCCCTCAACACTGCGTTAGACGAAAGTATCCCGAGTTTAGTGCTGTCTCCATGCAAGCTCGTAGGTGTGGGTCTTAAAGTTGACCAGTCAAATTCCTGTTCGACTTCCCCACAATGGCCGACTAAGAAGACTGAATGTTATAAAGCTTCAAAACGGGTTGAAGGCCTGACATGCATTTTAAACTGCAATGTTAGGCTCTCAGTGCATTTTAACGATAGCACTGAAGGTCTTCAATTTTGTAAATTTCCAATTATAATTTCAAGCGGTTTGTCAAATAGCTGACCAGTCAAATACTTAGCGGTGTCTCATTCAACCTTTGACGGTGTTATAGCGACATAACCTATTTTTTGATTATTCTGTTTGTTTACTCGACTTTTGCAGCGTGTTTTTTACAAGCCTTCTCCATACCTCAACATGGTGAAAATCGCAGTAGACAGTTTTCTTCTCTTGGTCACTAAATGTCTTCGGCAGCCGGGTCTGCTTCATTGGCGAGTGAATTTAAATCCTTCGACTAGTATAGGGCGGCGTTTGCAACTTGATAGCGATCTTGTCCGAAAAATAACCAGAGAGAGAGATCAACCGTATTCTGGTGCCATTGGGAGTTTGAACACCTGCTTCTGTACTGGTTATATTTTTCGCGAGTTCGAGAATCGGAGAGTTAGTTGCAACACGCATCGTGCGGCCTGTGCAAACAAGTGTCAAATGATTCACTCTAGAATAGATTAGATGCGACTCCGGCGTATGTCACAAACTCGCCAGGTGTTCGGCATGAAAGAGGCTGGAACACCACTCAGCGATTCCATGTTCAGCTGTGTACTGACACTTTATCTAGTTTTATGATAAGCTGCAAGTTGATTGAACGCGTGGCGATGTGTCCAGTCACCGGATAACACGTACCAATTACGCTGCATGACTTCACTATAGATTGCACAATACTGCTTACGTAAAATGCGCGTGTGTCCTCAGGTCTTTGCTTAACTGAACGGTAGTTCTATGTTGATTACACCATGGTACACGTTAGTACAATACGCACCAGATCGTTTCTTTTGTTTTACAATCGTCTATGATGCATCACATCTGTGGATTACTACGTAGGTACTTTAATTCCGGTAAGCATTTGTGACGAATAATCATGTACACCATTTGTGCGGCTGCCGGGCATGAGACCGACGTGTGACTTACTGCGTGTCACTGCCGCCGGAGCATATTTTGTACGTGGATTCACCCTCACTGTCTTGTCTAGCAGCGTCCGGTGATCCATCGTGGCTACCGATTCAAACAAACTACCAAACATTGTTAGAAGGAGCCAGAGTGTATATAAGTTATGACGTAGAAATGCGGAAGGTGAGGATTACACAAGAAAGTCAGGGAGGCGGGAAAGAAAGGAAATAAGTACATGTAATCTGAACAAGAGCGGATCGCGAGTGACGAGCGTTAGAGATCCTGAGCGAAAGAGAACAGGAAAGGGATTGGTCGAAATGACAATAGTTCAGAAACGCCTCTGACGATGACTCCAAGAGTAACTCCAAACATAATGATGCAGCCAATATCAAGCAAATCAGACAATTTGGAGCTGGTTAAGGTTGGTCAGTTTACGAGTTACAGAAGGGAAGTTACGGGGTCAGACACACAGGAAACATTCACTAATTTGTGGAGAACCGACCCAGGAGTGTGATGGGCAGTAAGCTAACATGTGTGGTGCGTTGTGAAGCGGAAATATCACCAATGTAGATTTGCGTGCATACCAGCCTGTTAAAGTATTGTCGCGTGCAATATGGCTTGCGATTTCTGGTTACTTCTTCCGTGTTAATTTATGCGTACTGCACTCAAGATGTATTTATTGTGCTCTAAGACTGAGATACAGTCCTACCATCACTCTCCTATATCTGGTAGGCCTCCAAGTCAATTTCCACTTCAATGATGTGATATAAAAATTAGTGCGGACTGGCCCGAATCAACCTTTACCGTGGTATGTTTTGGTCAGTGTCACACATTATCCCCCTGTGGACGCATAAATTAGGTGGCTGCTGCAATCACAGGAACAGTAGCAAATCGTTGCAGGAAACAGTAGACAAGTACACAGTAAGTAGCACGTTGTCAGTATACCACTTAAGCAGCCAACCAACAGTCCAGTAAGTATTTCAGCTACTGAGGGTTAGTAGACGAGCCAGTTAGTTAGTAGATATCTACCAGCAGTCAGTCAATCAGGGAAGAATCAAGTGAAAGTGCAAGTTTGCCTTCATTGGAGAAGCGGTAGCTCTTTAACAACAATGGAACTTATCATTATGCTAAAAATTGAAGCAAAATATTCAGCTGCAGTATGATCAGTGAGGTTGGCCGTGTCTCTTGCAGGTCAGCGCTACTGATAGTATCTGAGTAGCATCCCAAGTGCTTTGTGAATGAAGCAAATCAAGCATTTTCCTTCTCGATGTAAGACAAGCGCGTCAAACTGAGGAAGAATTCAGGGCCGCCTGAATAGAGTTTTAAACAGCTAACATAGAGTTTACGGATGAAAACAACTAGACACCTGTCAGAATTGCCTACAACCTTGATACTCTAGTTTTCAATATTCTCACGGGACCTAAACTACTTTCTACAATTAATGCTCAATTGATCTGATCCCTGACGGTTATTAGTTGGGATGGGTCACAAATAAATACCTGCCCATCCAGAATGTTTCGCAGAATATCGTCCTCAATACTGAAAAACCTCAACACGCAACTGGAATCCCTATTTTTTCTGTACAGTACTGTGTTATGGGATGTCTGCGGTAACGTTTACCATGTTATCAGGACTAAAATATTTGTCACGGTTTTGTGATAATGTATTTAATTAATCTGGATATTCGACACTGAACGAAGGCTGCCACTTGCTGTCACTAGCCATGTAGATTCTTTAGGTTAGTGAGTGAATTTTGCTCAAAAGCGTAGCAACATTTGTGGTCACTGATACAGAAAATGCTCACCCTGTGATCGCATTGTAAAGAGCTGTACAAATATTGAACGCAACCTTGAAAATGGTGATGTAATTTTCATCCGAAGGTATTGCGCGCTCAATATTTCCCACTGGTAACAGGGTGGTTACTTTTCATTCTCTTAGTTTGGCAAATGTGAAGTTGATTGCTTAAATAACTAAATAGTAGTAACGATTTATTCTAGAAATTGTTTAAGCACACCCCTTTCCCATAAACATAAGTATGCATGGAAGTTAGCAATTGTTGAACATAAAATACCAAGAATTGCTTAAACGCTTGGTAATGTTGCACAGGATCAGAAAAACAACATAGGAAATAAAGTATCATGCACAATGGTGATGCTTGGCAAGAGCAAAATGATGAGTTTATTCCTTTGATGAAAAATGGGTCTCGTGCGAAATTCAATACAATTAGCTGTAGAAGCGAAGATTAAGTACAGATTAAAACGGAGGTAGATTGGTTGATATAGAAACATCATCGGAAAATCCATTTCTGCAATCGGTCGCATGGGTTCGTTGACTATACTAACAATATTTGCTAAAATTGCAAAATCGAGCACACGGTAGAATACCAAGTGTATAGGAGCCGGAAGAATGCGATTCTCGGATATATGTGCCAATTATGTTTAAGTAATAGGGGGGAGATTCATTGGTATTTAAATATAAATACATAGTAGATTTCTCGATGATGTGAGATACTGTCCGGCTTAGTGGACTGATCAAATTGTTTAAACGAGATCGCATAGAATAAATGACCACACGTTGTTAGTGCCATTTACGAAGGAACTCAGGGTAAAATGAAATTGATTATTACAGAAGGATTTTAAATGGTGAACGATAACAAACGGGGACCTGGTATGATGTTCAAGTGAAGATAGGTTGTGCTATAGTCTAGTTAGCTTGCAATTTGTGTAGCCCAGCGGATATCCCCCACAGCTCAGTGGCTTAAGCTGCTGGAGAGTTGGCATCCGCCTCTAGCCCTCATGGGTTCGATCCACGGTAGGGGACCAAGGGAAAGCACACCACTGACGAAGCCGAATAGAGCGGAACGCGTCTGGTGTTTTTCCGAACTAGGCTGTGCTATGTAGCTTGTGAGCAGCTGAGACAACAACATTACAATTACAATGAAACTATCCTCCTACTCATTAACAATCTGAAAAATAAAGCCATCCGTGGAACCGTCTCCAGGGGACCTGCTTCCATGCAGGGTGTGCCCCCGAATATTTTCAGCCCCACGTCTATGCCTCAACTGGCCGTATGCCATCACCTCGTTTACATATACTTATGGCTGTTTGTATTCATAAAATATGAACGAACAAGTCACCCACTCCGTAATTTTATTCGATTCACTTCCAGCATGGTGCAGTTGTTGTCTTTTACTTTTGGTGCCAATGAGCCAGTGGTAATATCTCTGGAAAATTCACTAAATCTTCTCAGGAGATAAGTCCCGTCGTGGGCAACAAGAAAAGACCGAAGAATATAAACGTGAGGAAGTGAAGAAAATAATCACAGATAATTCAGCTCTTGACAAGCTGAGACACAGTACATCAAAGCTGGAATATTGCCACATTGGATGATGCCTCTCGGAGCGAGTTCTGCCAAAATACACAAATTGCAGTGTGAACAGTTCTGGCCAAATCGTACTTCTCCAAACCTTTATCCTGGACCGAGTTACATGCCAAAAAATAATGATAATTAAGTGAATTACTAATGAGGTATGCTAAGGGCAGTATCGGTACGAAAAACAAACGCGGAAAATAATGATAAGAAATAATAAACCTAAATAGTTTCCGCTTCAAGAATGAATGAAAGAAAAGGAAGCTTATACAGCTGTCAGTAGTCCAGTGCCAGTATTACCAAGTGAGCAAGTCGTTCATCTAACGCGGGTATGTTTGTTGTAAAAGTGCACACGTTGTGCAGAATAAGCGTGTGCACTGATAATCAAGGTCATGCGTGGGTGGTACCATTGGATCATTAGTGAAAGGGTATAGGTGGAAATATGGATGAAGTAAAAAACTTATATTTAGTAATTTAGAGAAGCTTCTCCAACATTCTTGAAGCTAGGAAGGATTCGTTTCACAAGGATACCAGAAAAGAAGGTGGAGGAAATATCCCAGGAAAAGAAGGAGGCTCATAGTTACTGGTTATCGGACTCTTACCAGGAAATGTAGGAATCTTCCACAATAGTAGAGGTCGGTCCATTAGAGTGATTAGCAAATATGATTGACGAAATACTAGGGGTTATATTAAGAGGTGTAAAGGACCAAGTTCATCGCTGATTCGTTTCCGGGGTATGGAAAATGCAGGAGTGATACAATGGATTGGGAGAAGACAATCTCAATTGAGTAATCTCAGCGTTATTCCATCTGCTGTAATGCTGTATAATTTTTCGGTGAAATCACATGTCGTTTCTGTGGTCAAACGTTAGCAAATGGTGAACCGAACTATAACAATCGTGCGAACACAAAGTTGGATAAGTAGCGACTCCCAGAACTCTGTCTATTTACAAAAAATGACATAGATCTCTAATACGCTGCCTGTCCAAATTTTTGAAATCGCCAGTTCGGTGACATTTCGCTCCTGACAGTTTTTGATCTTTGAGTATATACTGTGTACGAGAGCATTGTTAAGCATCGAGTGGTCACGGAAAGTCCCCCGATCGGAAACTGTTAGGATTGCATTGCAATTGAACCACTTAGTTAATGTCGCTAAATGAGTAGTTAAGACCGCTATGAATCGGCGCACCGAGATCCTTTTCGTAAGAACATTTGCATGTAGTTAATGTGTACTAAACATTTAACTACGTTGCATTGCTGAAAATTCTGAACTGCAAACTTATAATGCTTATTGTGCTTGGAAGAAAACCATGTGTGGTCATCTGGTGGGATGACTGCTCGACAAACCAAAACATGCGAAGTACGAAGCTACTGGTCCAAACTAGGACAGGTCTGCAGATGACGCAAACGTGAATTATGGAAAGGAGGATGTGATTGTCCAACCGATAAATGCCTTGGATATGTCAAACTACGTTACGTCAACTCGAACCAAATTCCGCTGTCCGCATTTAACTGGTTCGTTCTAGGAATGAATTTGTGGTGAGCATCAAAGTCTGACAGGGCTCGCGTTGCATTTGAGCAATGCTGTCAACATTATCTTGACAAGGCGCCAGTGCATCAACAATATGAAAGTCCATATTCTCTAGAAACATTAAAAGAAGCTTCCCTGGAAGAAAAATCTCCATGTATGAAAAACTTCTTGATTTGTGAATTAAGATATAATTTCAGGTTTTCCTTCAATGAAATGTTAAAAGAGATAATCGAAAGTTCAGTCAAGAACTAAGTAATAACTGCAAGCGCCTTCCGGGGAAATACCGCAATGAGTCTACACCATTTCTCAGTTAATTTCATCCATAACGCTTTAAAACTTAGACTTAAGGAAATAGGTTTCGTCCATACATCTTTCAGAATCCTCCTTAACGCAATCAAATATTATCCACCTGGCGCGAACGCACCAAAGCGCGCCCCTCGTTGCGTGACCAATCGCAACTCAACCAATGGCATATCAAACTAGTTTACGACATGAGTGATCAGAGAAGTTTGGGGGTGGTGCAGATCGCGTGCGATTTGGTGGGCGCCCAGTCGCGCTCGAGAATCGTATTCAGGCATGATTGGCTACACTGAAGCTACACACATGCTTGGGGTATACTCGTAAAACTCACGTGGTACCATCTGGGCTTAGCAGTCATGAGTGATCGTGGTGGTTGGCACTTAATCTTTCAAGCATTTCCACTTATACGTGAAATATGATTGCGCGGTGTGTCCGCCCATTTCATCGCTGAGCTGTTCGGGGCACCCACGTGAATTAGTGTGAATGAATTGGCCCTTGGGAATAGTGACATGAAGTCGCTTAGAAATACCGTTGTCGATGATTAGCTGGCATGGAAGTTGGGCTAGTGACACCGGAGGGACGTGGAGAGCGTGTGGACTGCAATGTGGTTCGGGATGTCGCATGCTCACTGAGTGCAATAGTAAAAGGTCCGCGTTTGATGGATGTAACGGTTCGTATCAGGATGAGGGTGCGCGCAGTGCACATTGGCATCCTCACCGAGGTTTCGCTCGCCTATTGCTTTCGTTATGCCGTTGTTCGACTGAACTTGCTCCTGGGAAATATTTCATATCCTTGCTTCATGGTTCACATTGCGGTTGCTAAGACATGTAAGTGCCTGAGTGGTTCCTCCAACCGTTCTCACACATGATTTTTATTGTTGCGAAACAGACCGATGGTGGTGTTTTACCAGGAGCGACAAACACGAACAGAAGAAATAATTCCGCAACACTCGAGGCGGTTATACTATTCTGCTAGTTTCAAGGAATGCTCTGTTAGGTGATGTTGCTAAACTGCAGTAAACAGTTGCGCACATGATTTGGTTAACTCAGAACAATCTAAGCATTAGCGGATTATCAGTTAATCATCAAAACTCGTCTTTCAGCCTCTTTTCATATGGCAAATTACGCGTTCCAATAACACACTTGGAAACCCCGACGTTGAGTCTGCTCCAGATCAGTGACATCGTGCTTCAGTTTTGGTTGCCTTGTTTGAATATTATGTTCTACGTGGCAATGCCGATTTCGGTTTGCTCAGAACAACCCGTCATTCCGAACCAGTGACGTAGGTAATGTTCGACGATAGAGAACTGTAGGGTCTGCGTTTCGAACCTATAGATGTAGAAGCTGTGGTCTCGTATGAAGAGTACCGTACACACGTGTAGTCACCCTACCTATGAGAATCGAATCCTTCAGATGTCGAAGTATTATGAACTTCTTGAGAAATGCACGTTGTTATCATCAATAAATCGTAGTATGTCACGAAATTGGAGACTGATCTCGTAAGCGTAGGCAAGTCTCAGACTGGTACTACACAGCACAACAGCGACATGGCGGAGAAACAAGGCCCATCACGACGCGACTGGACTGGACTTTATTTTGATGTGATAGTTTACCTACCTTCGTGACTTATTGAGCTGCGTTCGGTGACACCTTCTAGATGCCATCAGGACTGCTCATACCAAATGTGTCAATGGTTAGGGCTTGGATTAACTCAGTCCCACAATCCTCTTCGAAGGTTGGTAGAGGTTCACGATCCTCTTCCCTTAGAACAGCTACGGGAGACAACAGGTTTTAGAGTATATTACAGCTGGATTGGCGTAGAGTGCGAGTGCCACGCATTGTCTCTGATCGTGGGAGTGCACCAAGCGGTGCTAAATGGTTTGCTACCTCCCGCTTCAATTCAGGCAACTCCTGCTTATATAGATGCCATATCGCCAATTCCCACATGCGGTTGCCTGTGGTCACACATGAATTGCCCTAGAACCTCAAAGGCTGTATCTGACAGGCCTCAAGCAGATCCCAATGCGACACTGCAATCACGCTCTCCGGTTGGACTAGCTCCCCACTAAAGTGGGTCAAGCTGTTGGCCAAAGGTTCTGGGTGGAGCCACACAAGTGAACCTCAATATACGTGACCGCGTTGTGGATCAGACTGTTGAGTGGACGGTTAAGGGTAGGGCACCTCAACCAACAACCCTCTTCCGGAATGGGCAACAGGAGAGTGTAGTCTGCCCTCTTGACCCAGTCGCCAACACATCTCCTCTACTCGTATCACTCCTTTCTCCCCTGTTTATTGCGCAAGGGACTGTCACTGACCTCGTAACTAAAGCTATCAAACCGAGATTCGCATTTCGCAATGGTTCATTTGAGATCCACGCACTTTTTCAGATCGGCAAACAGCAGCACCAACTCTCACTATACACGCCCTCGATATTGGCGTGTGCTGTCTCCGAAACACGTATACAAGATAACCGCGTCGTGACGAATCTTCCAACTCTTGTTTCCGAATCTGCTGACAAGGATTACACTCTATGGGCCCCGGGGCGATATGAAGTAAATAGCTTATGCTGTCCGTATTGCCCTCAGCCATCATGCAGAATGCAATCTACTCGACTGGATGCCAGTCAACAGCCGTATGTGTGCTGTTCGTCTTCGAAACGCTATCGCGGTGAATAACAACCGTCTGAGGATATCGTGCATTATCAATGCTTCTGTTTATGCCCCCAGTGAGTGCAGTTTGGAGTGTGTGAAGGACCACTTTTATCGTCACCAGGAACTACTGAGAATGTGATTGTTGCTGGTTACATGAATGTCTTAGTGGGTCGCCTTTCGGACTCTGCACAACACCTGGAAGGCTGCTTCTGGGTGCATGCATGCCGAACAGACAGTGGCGATCGGTTCCAGGGCTGAAGTTGCCCTCCTAGACTGTATCCCATACAATGGCCGGATGTGCGTCGTCCGGCTGGCTGGTTCGTTCAAAGCTTTGGGTCACGCTGGGCAAATAGGTGCCTGCTTGTTATTGTTGCCCACGCCCCTACAAATCGCATCCTTGGCTCAGTGAAAGAGACTTTTATCATAAACTGAGCGAGCTGTTTTTTTACAATGTATGGAAATTATAGTGTGGTCCTGGGATCGGAAGGCTTAGTTTGGAAGACTGTTCACTGGTGCGCTTCATCTGGATGGCCAAAACGTTGTAGGCTTCCGTAAGTATAGCGGTGAGCGGTTGCTACTGATGTGTGTTGATGCTTGTCTGTGAACCTAACTTGGTCCCATCTGGACTAATTACCACTGGAGTGGATGTGACCAAATTCGCCGCTCGAGTTGGAACATAGGTGTAGACTCTGGCCATGCACAAGTATGTGCCGGTCTCTGTGTGCGTCTCAGCAGAAGTGCACGACGAACTTATGAGCGCACTGAAACCGGCCAATCGATGAACGGGTATGTTCTGAATGCGTATTAAAGTACGCTGTCATCCGGGCTGAGCAAATTTTCAATGGACGCAGCTGAAGCTTGCTGGTCTCACATTCGCCAGATGTTCTTGGCAGCAGCTATGTCTTCGTGTAGCGAATCTGTTTGTCTACCTGGTTTTTGGGCCTTTAAACAGTCCCTGGATATTCTCGATATTGTAAACAACTGATTAAATAAATAAACGGTTTATTCCTCACCGGTGCGATGCACAGCCAAATTGAATGGTCTGATCTCTTCGTACAACCAGATTGCATAAAACGGTTAATTGTGAATGTATTGTATGACGAATCACAAATGGGTTTTTTAAGTGATTGTCAGTTTGAAGGTAGTAGAGTAATTAAGAAACGTAGAACAATAACAAAGGTTGATTTAACGGGAGTTCACTAAAGTAATATTGTTCTCTATGGAACCGTCCTCAGGGGGTCTGCTTTAAAGTAAGTTATTCCCTCGATGAGTTTAACCCGCACATCCATACTCCAACTGGCTGTACGCCGGTGTGGCAAAACATACGGTAAGCCATCACTTGCTTAACAAAGTTTTAAAGCGTTGTTTTATGCGTACCTTATAGATGATGAAGTCTCAACTCCTTTCATCATGCGAAACCTTCAAGGATGACAACTTTTTGTTATACGCCAGTGTGTCAGCGGCTGTATGCCTCGCATGGGTATACATTTCTAGCTTGGAAACTGTAATGCTTCACCTTAAGGAATAGCCCACTCGTGGTCAACAATGAATTAAGGAAGTATATAAAGTGCAACGAATTAGAAGCATAATATTCCCATTCTTTTGCAAATAGGCGAAGCACAATTTGATGAAAACCCTTGTTGAGTATCGACGATGATATAGAGATTTCCAGGGAAAGAACTTTTGCTATTAGCGTAGGCTAACATAAAAAAATACAGAACAGTAAACATAATCAAAATTCAGCTTATAGCAGGTATGCAGTTATGGGTGCTTTATCGCAAATTACGACAAATTGAATCCATCAGAATAAGAAGAGGGTTAGTTCCTTAATTTTAGACAATATCGCAAGATAATTTGTTATTAATCGTTAGCTGGTGACATGAGATCGGCGATTGAATATATAAAGCCAACACAGATTGGCTTTTTAGTGAGAATGGAAATAAAGCCCAAAAACAGAATAATAATAATAATAATAGCCAAATGACTCGCGTGCTGTTTTGGATTCGTATAAGACCCAGGCCTTCCTCAAACAATATATGGTCATTCAATTGCAAACCCTAGTCATTTTTTTTGAAAACGCGTAAGATTTTATTACGTAGTGTCCAAATAGGTAGCCTCTGTCATATCAAGTTGAACTTTATGAGATAGAAGGCCTGTCTGACAGCTATGCTGAATGGAGTCACTACAAACTTACATCTTGTGTCATGTGTTTCATATCTGGTTTCCAACCGAAATTGGTCACTCAGAAGCGTGACCTGGGTGTATTGGTAAAGGAAGATCTCGGGTGTTTAAAACAAGCAGAGAAGGCGACGAAAACCGGAAATCAACACTTCGGCCTGCTTCGTAGAGCCTTCGGTCGGTTTGAACCGTCAATCTTTCACCAAATGCTTAACGCCTACGTGCGACCTCACGTGGAATATGCTATTCTGGCGTGGCAGCCGTGGCAGAAACAGGATCTCGTTGCTCTCGAGACTCATCAACGACGGGCAACCAAGAACGTCAGGGGCCTCTTTCATCTTCCCTATCAGATTAGACTGAAATCTCTAAGAATGTACAGCAGTTGATATCGGATTTTGAGGAGCGATCTCATAATGGTTTGCCAAATTCTGAAGAACTCAAACCACATTTGCCGTCCGCTGCTGGAATTGAACAACAACACTAAACTAAGAGGTCACCCTCTGAAACTGACAATTCAGTTAGCCGGCTTGAATGCTGTAAAAATTTCTTTTCCCTCCGCATGTGTCAGCCTTGTAACGCCCTCCCTATTTATGTCGTCTCTGCTCCCAATCTGGCGATATTTAAAAAAACGTGTTGACGATGCATTGTCTCACTTACATTTTATTTTATGACTTGTTAGCTAGGGGCTACAAAACGCAATCAAACGGTGTCTTGCCAAACGCTTAACCAATGGATTGATGGATTTATACGTTTAATATGCGAACTTCTCCGCTATTCTACATAAGTCTATGGTGAGTCCACCACAACGCTTTTCACTTTATCATGCAATTGATTTTCGCAATAATTTCCATCCCACGGGAATTGTTAAGCGATGCTTTTTTACCCGTAATAAACCATTGTTCCATTCTTCCATTGCATAGAGTGATGTTCATTATGCACTTTATTCCACACAACTCTGGGTATGAAACTAAGATTTAAATGTAATCTACTAGGCTCTAAAGGGTCAAATCTTGATTCATTACATCTATTCTTATAAGGAACGTTGAACGTATGCTATCGCCTTCAAGTGACATTTAAGTAGATAGCCGAAAGTAACGCAACTGTACTCTAACAACGTCCTCATATTTATTTATATGCCATGAGCCTTGTCCCTTTCGCTGTCAGTAACTGACTAATATATTACCTACACATATGTTACTAACTTCACACGTTTGATTAAATTTAGGGAACTAGAAAATCCGCGCTCTAAACCTCAGACAGAAGAGCAAACTGGAAAGGGAGCACCTTAAAGTAGAAATATTCCTTCCTCTATATGACATTCACAATCTTTTCCATTGCATGTTGCTTTGCAACCCAATGTTATATGGCTTCTAGATCGCATTTACTATCTGGTAATCCATTTATATATTCGGATGACTGGGACTTTAACGCTCTTTTCAAGTCATTTGCAAATATATGTGTTTTCGAAGGATTGACAGTTATACCATCGATTGTGTACCGTAAGAAGAGGACAGAACCTAAAATGTGACCTCAATAAACGCCACTAGGGACACGTTGGGGCTTAGACATGAACGCAATTTAGCTTGTCTGTCTGGGAGCATCCTGACAGCTGAGCTTTAAACCAGAAAAGAAGGGGATTTGTTATAACAAAACGATTTATTTTCTATAATAGTCTATTGTGTGAGACTCATTTGAACGTTTTTTGCATAGTAACATAGAAGACAATACACTATAGTCCAGTATCATTTGCTTAGCTGAGGTTATCTTAGAAATCAATTTGTCAAGTTATGCACAATCAGGACTATAAAGAGGCGTGCTGCGATGGAGAAAGAAGATTTATTGGTAAAAGAAAGTGGTTTGTTATTCTTTTACAACACTGTCCACCATCCGTGATAGAATGGAAATGTGACTAACGGGGCGATAATCACGAATATATGTTGTAGGCTCAGATTTAGATCACAGTATGACAATAGATATCCCCGTCTCTCAGGATTCAAATGCAGATAGCTAAAAGTTCACGTAATGTAAGTGAAACCGCCTCCAGCGCATCTGCCTAAACGCAGATGAGTTTTCGTGCAAATTCATTGGTAACCCTAGGGCACAGCCACGTATGTCTTCACCAGGGTTGCAAAAATGGATGGCTTGCCCTACTTGGAGCTTCATATAAGTGATGAACTTGCGGTAATATCGTGGGGTCCGACCGTGAAATAGCATATTGCAACTTTCGTGTTCAAATACTTTCCATTGTTTTTGTCCTGGATTCACATAGCCTACTCACATTACTATGTAGCACGAGTTAAATATACCTTTGCGGAAGCAAGCCAGTCCTTAAAGGAATCAAGCTCCTCCTTAAGAATATTCAACCGAATTCATAATCACATCAAGCTGAATCCATCGTCTTGACCGATTGCAAATCAGTACAAGTGTACTCAGAACGTCTGCATCCGTTGGTGCAGCGCTCAGCCAACAAACCACGTGAGGCACAGTGACGCGAAAACAACACGTGAGCTCATTCACTGTAGGATGGGTGCGGACTAGCACGTGGCATCTATGGACGGTTGAGGAAGTACTGTAACTTCCACCCACTCACTTACGCGGCATCAAGACACAACGCAGAAGTGGGCGGCCATCCGCGTGCTCACTGTTACGCGCAGACGACCACACATGAAATCTACTCTACAATGAGACAGTATCGATTGCACTGGGTAGGGTGAAACACCGTTTGACTGAAGAGATTAACCTAGGGAGTGACCGAAAATTAAGTTGGTTGAAACAACCGACAGTGAGATTGCGCGGTATGTTGTTCTAGCTCGGGTTTCAGTCGGAAGTAAGCACTGGAGAACATGATGTTATCATTCTGTTGCTGTCAACTCTATTTTTCACTGCGTCTTCATTTCCATCCACTGATCCCATTCAACCTTGCCTTGGATCCAGTTACTCCTGAACAATCAAATTTAACTACCCGGGAAGAACTTGAATCTTGTTCGACATGCCCAATTTTTAAGCGATTCATCCGTTAACCATGCAGCTAAACGAATAATTGGACAATTTTTATACTTGTGAGTTGGAGCTTCTATAATGTAAAGCTTGGAGAGTGATTCTATGCAGCAAACGTGCGTTTTACTACACAGGTCCGCGGTTGTCACCCATGGCGACGTGCACTAGCTGCTGGCATCCGGAAGTCATGGGCGCAGTAACCGATAGGGATCCGCTGGAAGGCGCACTACTGAGAAGACCCAGAAGGTCAAAACACCGGTGTCTGGTGCTTTGCAGACAAGCAAAAGCCTGCTAACTAAGAATGGCCATGGCGAATCAGCTGAATTCCTTTTAACGTTTTCCAATTGCTATGTCGTGCATAGCTGCTCTCCGTGGACGTCGTGTATTTTGGGGACAACCTTCTTCTCTGCTACGTTCGTAATTTGTACAGCAATGGAGGATAAGACGCGTTAATTAGCAGTTAGCCTGTACACGTTGACGGCGCGCCACTCTCTCCATGACTCTGTGACAAAAAATATTGGTTAGCGGCGCAAGCCGCTAGTGCTCATGGGTACGAATGCTGATAGTTTGATGGAAGCGTATTAATTGCGAGTCCCGCCAGGACGAAACGACTGTCTAGGGCACTTCCAGGAATGTGGAAAACGATCTCGTTTGGTAGCCACTGTGAATCAACCCCAAAATAGTTGCACAATTTTTGGCAGTTATATTGACGGGGATCGCGATTACGAAAAATCACTATCGCCCAACCAACAGTTGTCCTAGCTACTGCAGCTCACTGTCAAATTGCAACGGGTAACCTTCATAGAATGCGGGAGCTCCAGCTGAAAGACGGCATGCGTGATGGTTTTCCATATTGCAAAACAGCCTTTGCTCTTAACCTGGTCAGAATTCAACCTGGCAGAGTAACCACGGCGTTGGAGTTCAACCCCTTCTACTGAAGTATATTAATAATTCCATAATGGAACAAGTATTCATGTGCACTTGCCACAACCAAATTCTCTCTGCATAACCCAAGTTTGGCAATGAGAATTGGTTTGTGCAAAAGGCGACTGCCCATCTAGATGTTTCCGTGCCAAGGTATGCTTCGGTTACGCGTTGATTTTCGCATAACGATAAGACGAAGACGCGGGTAAATAGCTGAATGTTATGATTTACATGCTCCTACACAATCATGCACGTTTTTGACCTAGTAATTCTGTCCATCGATGATCCTATGTTGGCACAATTCAGTGAAGTTATAGATGTTGCGCACATAGGGAAGCCGAATGCGAAATTCCCAAGGTAACTAGCGGCTTTCAAACACGGGATAAGGAAGTCGAGGTTGGGAACATGTAAACCATGGGGATGCTTACGTATTCCAAATTATGCGTTCAAAATTCATTAGCAAAATGTCGAGTATTGTGCAGCATGTTGAGTTACGAGCAGTTACAAGTGAATAACTACAAACGACACCTGACGTAGTGGTAACTAAAGAAGATGTAATTCATGATATGCAATTTATTACAGCCGCAATAAACAGGTGTCAATCGATCGGTTACTCTAAACTTAACCCACATACAGGTCTCTACTGACACCAGTGGCTGAGAGTAAGTCCATACATCCAGTTTTCGCAAGCAATTGTAAGGTGCGCAATATAGCTGACCGATGCAACAATTACCCATCAGGAGACGAAATCGATGAAGGGCGAGGCAAAATTGAGCGACGTTCATCGTTCATACCTAAAACAAGATAAATTTCTTGTGTTTCAGGGGACCAAGTCCAGAGACAGTTTTGATCTATCAAAGTTACAGGTACTTGAATGCGTGCCTCTGACAGCGGCCATGCATTTACGGTATATATTACCGCTGCCACATGGTAGTTCAGAGTCTGGCGACTTTGAATATAACGTCTTCTCGGTGTTGTGTGACACACAGGATGATTGATGATACACCAATTGACTGGTTTGGAATGTAGGATATATAAACGGCCTGCAATTGTTTTGCTCTGTTGGTTAAGACATTCCAAAGACATTCCGTGCTGCGGTCCAAATCGATGGTAGCTGACCAAGCGCTTCAGAAAGACTACCATTTTACCACAGCAGAAGCCAATGTCTGTGAACGGCCGTTAGCGACTTACTCTGGCTTGCTTAATATATACTTTAAAAAGGAATAAAAATAGGTCATGAATAATCATTACTATTTGGCTTATCGGTTTCAAACCTCTGAGGTCGTCTTATTTGAATTACTCACACAACTGCTATTGAGAAACTTCAAACTGTCGGATTTGTATCTGAGTGGAAGCCACTTGTTTCGCAGTCACTTGTTGAGTGTTAACCACCCAATACCATAAGAAAAGGTACCCATTCTTGAAGGATAGCTCATTTACCATAGTCTTAATTCGGCAACTTAACGGTGTCCTGCATAATGCGGACATAATTTGCAAGTTGCTATTTTATATTGCAAGAAGAAACGCAAGCTTAAAGCGAACAATTGTCTTCTATTTATTCATCAGCATGCTTGGTACAGTAATATGCATTGAGAAGAGGAACTCATTAGGGAAACAGAGAGCAACTACTGATTGAACAAAAATTTCAAATAATTAACGTAACGTGTCATGTGGTCAAGTGACTGAAGGCTTGTAACCTCACTGAGTAAGCTCCAATCCATCTTTGTTAGTGGCTGGCCGGGGTAGTTATAATGCTCAGACATGCTTCTTTTGAATGGATAGATTAGGTTTTGTCAACCTGGTGCATACCGCTTCAGCGGTAGTAAGTAGCTGAGCCCCTAACCGATGGTGTAGCTGCGATAGCACTCGATAGAGGATCTCAAGTGACTTGCGCTTATCAATCAGATGACGGGTGCAGCTCAGCTGGTTAGTTGTTGCACTTAACAGTTTGGTCCTGTTGTGTGACGAGTGAGGGTGGTAAATGTTCCTTGATTCAGTTTTCCAAGTGCCTGGTCCTGCGCCCAATGTACCTAGCTTCACAGGAGCAGGTGCAACGGTAGATTGCCACTGATTGGCATTGATCAGGGATCTGGTTTTTGAATGTGGGAACAATGAGCGCACTGATCGTAAAAGTGGCACTTTGTTGACCTGCGTTAAAGGTCTTTCGGCAAGTCTGTATCAGTCCTCGTGTGCATATCTCAGCCGGTATCATCCTTAAAGGAAAGCTGGAGTAATAGCTGTTTCTTCTCTACAGTTTGTTTGGACTATAACAAACTATATTATTTGTGACACTTTTTATAGTAAAGTGTTCTTTGGCCTGAACCACCGCCCTATTTGAAGGATCTCAGTGTTGCTGGTTACAAACATTCCACAACCTGTCTTGTCATGTAATTACTCATCAGGTAGAGTTTGTTACTGTTGTTAGCGGGTCTTTCGACATAGTGCTTTATTTTACTCGTCATACGCACTGGACCAGGAGAGATTGGGCGATATGAAGCAAGTACAAACAAATTGAAACTTAAACCTCCGTCAGCAGTAATGCAGACCGTAACTACTTCCCGCGGCCGTAGTGAGGCTTAAAAGCTCCGAAGGTAAGCGCGTTCAGATATTACCTCATATTGCTACCGCAAATGCAAAACCTGAAAGTTACCGAACAACGCATCTTAGACGACTATACAACGTGTTTGCTATTCCGCAACTGGTGTCGATTCATTCGGTGACACAAATAGCTGGTTACCATATTCTACCGTTATACCATATGGCAGTACTTAGCGGTTTCTCGGAGTTGTTTGCGTTAGTGTTGGCATAATTGCAGCACAGTGCACCAGTGAACATCCAGTCCAACTTTATCATAGGTTTCCTAGTAAATTATACAAGTTAGCACATTATCAATAGCAAGAAGCAGCCGCACATCTGCATCCTCATAGAGACATGGAGCAGATCACGTTATACGCTTGCAATGCACTACTAATGAATAGTATGGAGAAAGCAGGTATGCTTGACGGAATAGGTGAAATATTCTTTCAGTACGGATGCATAGCGCAGAGTGCACCGCTAACTACCATCGATACACGCTGGAGGAAGACGCAGAGCAGGTTGGAGAGACATGTAGATGGGCGCTGCAGTAATTTGTTGGATTGGATGTGCCAAATACATGCTTACGATAAGCGGCTACGCAGCTTTACTTGTGGTTCTCAACAAACCAGCAAGACGTACAGGCCCAGTGGGCAAAGTTCATTTCCGCGAGACCTATAGGTTGAGACAAGGGGCAGTGTTATATTTCGTTGTAACTGACCTGGAATGTGAATCATCGCAAACCCGGGAATGACATGCAGATATCGAGGATACATGGAAGACTGTGCTGACGTGAATGGGCAATCGTAGCCGAGCATGGAATTTCTCAGCGCACGTGTGGCACAACAGAGCCTGTTGTTCAAACAAAAGCAGTGGAAGAAAGAAAAGATGAAGCGATGGATTTAGTACGTGCGTAAGACCTGCTATTGTGAAGAGTAAACGCGTCGAAAGTAATTGGTGATGTTGCATAAACCGTAAGATTCATTTACTCAACTAACCTACCTAGGATATATTGTTGTGTAATTACCAGAAAAGGTTGCACAGAGGTAAGATAATTTCAGTGACAATTCAGCCTGGTAAACTTTAATCCAAAGTTAATTATTTTTCAGGTAGGTGGTGTGGTTGTGTTCGAAATAGAGTTGGCTCCAGTGGTTGAGTTTGCTTGGTTTCTGATACACCATTATGAACACACTCTACTGCTACTGAATTCTAAAGGATGTGAAGCAGTGGCCTGCTTAATTTGTACAGCCGGTTCCCAAAAAACGTTAATTGTTCATGTTTTTCACAATGGATACCAAGGGGATTTTTAGGGAGATTGGCAGATAAACAAAGTAATCTTTCATTTTCGACGGGTATGAAAGACTGTTTCCTCATATGGAAACATCAACAGGTACACAGTTTTATTTCCCAACTTAGCATCAGAATCACTCCAGTATGTGGTGTTGAAGGGTAATAAGGTAATTGTGTGTGATGCATCATTGTGAAACTACATAGTTAGCACATGTCGAATATCACACATTTATTGTTTTGAGGGCTAAATCTGTCGAACCTTCTTGGGTGAAGTGTTGTTACCTGGGTTCCTTGTATGCATATAAAGGCTTCAACAGGCATTCTTTCATCAGTTGCCAGTAACCATTGTTCCACATCCAATTCGTAGATGGATATCAGCATATTTGGACGTTTTATTTTTCAACATTGTTCCGCAAGAGAAAATGTACCCTTTTAAGTGTAAAACCATGTCGAGAGTGAAGCAACTGGCTTTCAAGTGCATAAAAATGCACTCTAGACGGCCCATTCGCACATCGAGATATTTTTGGCAGACATTGTAACATTACGTAGTTCGCCGCGCTTCCTGATTATTTGCGGCCATTTGTTTCAAATCATGCATTATGCATTGAAAAAATAAATAAATAAATAGAATGGTATATTCCTCACTGGTGCGAGGTCAGAGTCCAAATGAGTGGCCTGATCATTCTGTACCTCGAGATCACATAAAGAAGTTAATTATTCGCGTTTTCTACAATGGATCCCAAATGGGTTTTGAGGTGATTGGTAGTTCAGAGGTATCAGTGAGACTAAGCAATTGAGAATAATAACAGATGCTGATTTAGTCAAAAGTTCAAGTAAAGTAATCAGGCCATCTATGGAATCTGCCACGGAAACTGCTTCCATGCGGTGTATTCTCTCGATTTGTTTCACCCGCACTTGCATGCTCCAATTGGTCGTGTGCAGGTGGGACAAAAATTATATAAACCATCATCTGTTTCACAAATATTTTTGTAAAGATTGTTATTTGCATGCATTACGGACGATGAAGCCACAGCCGGTTCCGACATGCGGACCATTTATTTATGACAATTTTTCGTTATACGCCAGCTATTCAATGGCGGCATGCCTGGTATGGGTATATTTTTTTAGGTTGGAAGCTACAAGCCGTCACCACGATCACACGAATATTTTGACATTACCCTGTTAACAGTAGTAACCGTTGTGACAAGCTTTGTAATCTTGATCCGGTGTCCAAATGTTTATAGGTCCCACGTTTGTGGTATGTTATCCACATCATGAGGTCAAATGAGGTCAAAATGCGTCGAGATTGCAGTTTGTTCTGACGGGCGACGCCCAAATTCCATCTGCTCCAATTGCAGTCCTAGTGTCGAATTGACATAGGTTCACCTCTATGTGAAGCGCGGTCTGCATTAAGATAGCACGTCGCAATCCAAACAAACATAACGAGTAATTCAAAATGGTCATACAATCTGTCATTAACCGTTGGGCCGTTGCCATTCGTGACCCGGTAGCCAAAGGAGTGGATATACTGGGCAATATTCCAATGGTCTTTGACTCATGGCCTGCTATTTCTACCGGATGAAATTAAACATGTTCGAAACACAGAGTGGGATGCAGTTTATTCGAGCGAGAAACACCTAACATCCATTTATTCTATCGGTTCCGGTCCTGGTGATGGAACCAATGATAATCGCAGTTTACAATCCGACTACCTCGTTTGCGCGAAAATGAGTTTGAAATGTGCTGTCAATGAAATTGTTGCTTTAAGACCTAAAGCTATGTTACATTAAGTTTACAATTTGTTTCAAAATACCTTCAAATAAATGAGACAGACTCCAAGATAGACCAGGTCGTTTTCTTGAAGAGTGACTCTTTGTTTATTCAACGGGTAGTTATGTGCTGCTTCAAGCAAAAGACGCTGACGCAGCGAAGATTACTTTTGTAGCAAAATATGATTCTACTGCTGAATGGTCATCGAAATGGAAAGTTGTTCTTCTTATCCGTTAACCCTCTCCACCTTCGCCAAGTTGCTTTAGCTAGATCGGTGGCATTTTACTTTAGTTCTCAACCCGTTCTCCCAGAATCCATATGCTGCTATCTGATACCTAGTATCTTCAACTGATGGAATCAAACAAGATCAAAACACGTAATGGTGTGCAGTGTTTTTGGACAGGAAACACCCACTTTCCATCAGCATCCATATGCTTCACTCACGCTCCCATTGCTCGAATTCGCCATAGTCCACTTCAACGCGAAGCGCCATCCGCACTTGGAATGTGCGTCAAAATCTAATCACAGCGTGTATTTCAAAATCGTCCATCCAACCAGTCAATAACCGATGTGACAAGCGTTGCTCGCAGTGACTCGGTGGCTAAGGGGTTGAGGTTTCCGTTACCATTCCAAAGGTCGCAGGTACGAGGCATGTTATCTTTAACTGTTGAATACTGAATACTGTATTGTGGAGCAAATAGAAATGAATTATGTACGACTCCTTCGAAATATAGTGAACAAAGTAATAAAAATGGTCACGCCTGAATATCGTTATTGTTATCATGCAACATTTAAAGTACCTGACTCATCGTATTGCAAGACCCACAAAATTGAGATAACATCGTAAGTGTGCAATCGTTCGCTGAATTCAATAATGGCAACGTTTTGACTACTGCACAGATGTGGTCTCAATCATATGGTTAGCATCATCCACACACGCGGATGCGCCTGGTTCATTTGGATTATTCCATTCTATCCTCTCTCCATCTTCTCGCAGCGTTGTCACTGTACGCTCATTCTAACCGGATTTATCTGCTCCAAACATTGATCTATTATACTTGTGTTAGGTCAGACCAAAGTCAAATGCGCACAGATACGAAACAAATTGACTTGTTCGTGAAGGTAAGTGCGCAATTCCCACAAGTAACCGTGTCTTGTATCAAAACAGTCTCAGTTCCAAGCAGACTAGGGCTTTCCTCTGTTGCAGAACATTTGTTACTATCGATTGATTCATACCAGTCACTCGTCCCGTGATTGAGATCGATAAACTGAAACTCGCAAGCAGCCGTGATTTGAACTGTAATCAATGTGTTTTCATTCCCACTTCGGCCCGTTCTGTTTCGCAAATATACTTATCATCCGGTGGGTTGCCTTTTGACCCGCGTGACGCAATCTTAGAAGCTGCTAAGTCGAACCCCTGAGGACACAACGACTTGGAATTAGCTTCTTAAATTTGTCCCTATCAACACTAAATATTATAAATGTCATCCGTGATTAAGTGCAAGCGGATAACTCAAGCACACTGAGCAGACTGACATTGTGTAGACACCATTCGCAACAGAATTCTCTAAGCAGTCCGCAAAGCCTAAACTGCTTCTGATCCGGCGTTTCTCAACGCAGCCGTGAAAGAATTTGTGAACACACAATCCATCTTTAGCGCTCTGTTAAGCTCCAGTCATCAGGTTCCAGTCCCTCGACGCCACTTTTGACTACGTCAGTCAGTGCGCCTGCATAAACCACAGCACGGACCACGCGATCAAGCCGACCGCTCACTCGACCTTGCAACCACATCCCTCGCCTCCCCGATGTGAGCCACTCTCAAAGAAAGGGAAAAATACAGAACGCCAACCAACCCACTGGGTCAGGTAAAGACACCATGTTGAATGGCAAAAATGCGAATCCGAAAAGGTCCCAAGCAAAAGGAATTTGCGGGTTAGGGGAATGTCACCGATTAGTTAAAATAGGCTTGGCTTGCTTGCATTGTTTGGAATGGCATCATCCAAAAGGTGCAAGGTACGAGAGCGAACTAGCTCATAATATGCGCTTTGCTACTGTACTGCGTGTTCGATCATCCCACTCGTTAACTGCCTGCTTATTCTAGTTCATAATTGCGACCGGTTAACCGCAAAAGCCGAGCAACCAGTAAACGATAAGATTGTCTCAATGAAAGCGATTATAGACCACTGAAGTATAGCGACCTCTAAGCAACGGAGTCTGTACAATATGCTTCCGCTGGACCGCAATCAGCCACCTCTCCAGAAAAGTTGTCTTCTCCAATTTTGAGATGACCCCGGGCGCAAACTGACCGCACTGACAATACTCACGGCAACGAAAGTCAGGCACTACTCGAAACGTCTGGTTGAGCAAATTCCACTATACCTGACATCTATTGTTAACAAGGACGATGCAGCCGAACACCAACTCTCGGTACTTGTGTCCCAATTGCATTTTGTCAAGACAACCCCCCCCCCGGGAAATCCGTCACATATGCAGAGCTTATTGCAAATGTTAGACTGGAGATGGCCGTTGCGATCTCTTCTGTAGTAAACACCGTTAATGTGAATAGAGAGACGAACAGTAAACAATCAACACTTGTCAGCAGCTTAGGACAAACGAGTACCCCACCTTGGAGATCAACGAAAAATGGATGCAACAATAGTGCTAGTACTTTTGTGTACGAAAATGTCCCTGAATCAACCATCATCACATCGTTGAATAAATTATGGGACAAGCAAGACCAGTGAAACTCAAGTGCGTGTTGGTGGGTGCCAAAACCAAGCCCATCAACTTATTACGAATTACTCGTCTTCCGAACTCGCCACATTATGGAGAACACTGACTTATTCGAGTAACACTGGAATCCCTCACCGATTTAGAAAACGTTTTACTCTCCGCTAACGCACAGAAACAGGGATCCTGTGGGGTATGCATCTATCCTGATGTCCCTTGGAGCGCACAACAATCAAAAAGAAACACCGAATGTGGCACAGCAAGCAAGACCGCCTAAACACAAGCTTCATACATGGTGTGACAGTGCATCCATCTAACGATGTTCAAGAGACCGGAAAGCACGATGTAGAACAGTGGCTGTTCATCCGTGAAACACTTTCTTTGGCGAATATTGTGGCGCTATCGGTCATCAGGATACCTTCTTCACCAAATTCTAGAGCAGGAAGCTCCAGAATCCTAAAATTTGTGGTTCATGCAGAACAAACAGCAACGGATGTTATGGACCAATGGTGGAGAAATCGGAAAAATCTTCCTTCTGAACTTTAGTTAATGGCCGCAGAAAATGCAACATTCAAATAACATAGCATGTGAAGCAGCAAACTTACCGACGATGATAACACAGAAGCTTAAATTGACTGCTGATTTATTTGAACCTGATGTAGGTCTAAACGAAGATTAGGGTGCACCTTATCCGAAGCAACTTTCCGACCTGGGATAATAATCACATCAAAATAACGATTAACTGCAGGATTGCCATCGATCGGCATTCTCCCAAACTTGACTCATTTAGCCCTCTGTGGACTCCTAGAGGCCAAAAACTGGTCTTCATTTTAATCAACTGGCCGAACTTAAAGATCGTAAAGCTACTGAGTCAGGTTATGTCATCGGTATCACGGAGACGTGGCTACACACGGGAATGACGGACGCTGAAGTTACGCTAATGGGCATGTCACTAGTCCGGAAAGATAGACTCATAAAAAGCAAAGGGGTAATTCTGTATTACCGAATCGACCACAAGCGCGAAAACGTAGAACGTTCAGACACGCAGTTCCCTCACTATTTTGGTGCCGCATGCAGTTAGAAGGCAGACAGGCTTGCATAATAGTCTTGGTGTACCGTCCCCAAATCTCATAACTGTTATAAGGCTGTACCCGCAATCGACAGGTTGGTTCACGCCTGCTGGTAAATCTGCACCCTTATGCCTGCTCTGCTTGACGCATTTGCCAACCCGACAGCAAGGGAAACAGAAGAAGACTCAGCCCACCAGTGTTGTATTAGTACCGAGAACGCTTATATTTATAGGTCGGTCTCACCAATCCTCTAAGCACCGCCTGGCGCATTTAGCTACCTGTCTTCCTCGTACCCCCACGCTCCACACTTGACTGTCCGCTCCGTCTGGCCAGTACACCGTCTTTCTCTGGAACGTCAGTCTTCATTCACCTACCTTATGCATGATAACGTACATGCTGTCTGCTGCGCGATTTTATCAGCTTCCGGTCAGACCTTGGCAACACGCATGACGTTTGTGGAGCGATTTCATCAGCTTTTGGCTAGGCCGTGACAACACGCTCGAGGGATCTGTCCCAAGCACGGTTTCTGGTGGAGGTGCGCGCGTTGGTAATCAGTATTCCCGCCCACCTGTCCCCTCCCTTTCCGAATGGAGTCATCTTGCATGCTCTTCGAACCTGATTTTGTTCGGAACTTTTTGCTCGTGGATAGATTTGCAGTCATTGTGGTCACCTTCGCTTACGAGCCGGCTTGCGTTGTGCATCTGATGCTTGCAGCATTTGCTGTGTTTCACCGGGTTGCTGACCCTCATCTGCTAGACCCAAGGTGTCTAGTGGAATGTCCCAATGCAAAGCTGTTGATTCGTAGGGACCTTGCGTTTTCCTATGATTCGGTCTCAAATGGTTTGTGTGCCTAACACACCTCTCAAGTCCAACCATCACCACGTAGATAACTCTGCTTTTCCTGCCGATAACAGTTCCGCTCGACCACCTCTTCGGCCTTCAACATTTAAGTTACGGAACCTGACGGCGATCTTCCTACAGATGACTACTGCCCTGCTTTGGTTATTCTCCTTGGTGACAATTATCGAACAACATCCGGATCTTCCTTCCAAATAGTACTTCGATGGTGGATTTCCCATCAGGGACGTTTGGGTTCGGAGCGTTCCCATACATGCATAGGAAAGATTAAATTTCTTCCTGTGAATCCCTTCGTTGCCCTGCTTTACAGAGTGCACATCTGAACGTATCCACGAACCATTCCGCCTGTCCGTTTGATTGAACAATGAACGATGATTTATGTCCGGTAACAAAGCAGTTGCTAAATATATCTCACAGGGTAATGAAGGTAAAACTACAACTATCAAAATATAGGTGAGTTGTTTGTTTGAAGGTTCATCTCGCAGATGCGCTGCTGAATAATAGTAGTGTAAGTGGGAATTAAATGGGAACGACCAGACAAAATGGGGACAGTTATAGATGATGTACTCCGTGAGAAAATTAAGAAGTTAAAACGACAATACTCAGTTCAGTCCCCCATCCACAGGTTTATGTAACCTACTGATCCGGTTGGACGGATAGATAATATATTCCAAATTTGCACAGTTTAGGCAATGAAGTGATGGGGAACAAGGGCAAGATCCAAGGGATTTTGAAATTATCCAATATCAGGAATCAAACAATCAGGCTGAAATTGGTGAACTTCTCGTGATTGGCAGTTTCCAGCTACCGCTGCAGTAGTTAAATCTTCTTTATAGCTGGAAGGTTGGTGAAAAAAACTTGGAACATATCTTCATACTTGTGAAACCAAGAAGCGAACGTTGTGCTAGCATCAGAGCCTTAATGGAACTCATTGATCTGCTGAGTCAGGGTTTCTCGTAAGTGGGCACTTTCACTTGTCCTTAACCCTGGGTTTGATTGCACTGTCAGCTTCTGAGTTAGCATCTCAATCAGCTTGGCCTTGCATGTTTCATACTGCGCCTTTTGTTGCTGCAAAATAATCTGCAATCGTTCAAAGCTGATGGCCATTTCTGGGTTTGGTTGAACAAGCGTGGCCACTGTTATAAGGCTGTACCCACAATCGACAGGTTGGTTCACGCCTGCTGGTAAATCTGCACCCTTACGCCTGCTCTGCTTGACGCCTTAGCCAACCCGACAGCAAGGGAAACAGAAGAAGACTCAGCCCACCAGTGTTGTATTAGTACCGAGAACGCTTATATTTATAGGTCGGTCTCACCAATCCTCCAAACACCGCCTGGCGCATTTAGCTACCTGTCTTCCTCGTACCCCCACGCTCCACACTTGACTGTCCGCTCCGTCTGCCCAGTACATCGTCTTTCTCTGGAACGTCAGTCTTCATTCACTTACCTTAGGCATGATAACGTACGTGCTGTCTGCTGCGCGATTTTATCAGCTTCCGGTCAGACCTTGGCAACACGCATGACGTTTGTGGAGCGATTTCATCAGCTTTTGGCTAGGCCGTGACAACACGCTCGAGGGATCTGTCCCAAGCACACTTTGTGCCTAACGCGCACGCGTTGATAATCAGCATTCCCGCCCATCTGTGACAACCCGTTCCGAATTGAGTGTGCTGCAATTTCTTGGTTCAGAACAGGTAACTGTCCGTCTGCGCTGGATCGTACATCTACAAGCCAAGCGCAAACTGTTGATGTGTTTGCTGTGAACTGTCCATTCTGCCGCAGTGATCACGCAGTCATCAGTTCCAACTTCATCTTCTATGCGGATTATCAGAATATGAACTATGAGACTGTGGGAGCCATCATAATCTACGATCAATTATTTCAGATCGTCAGGGCTACAACTTAATCGTTTCTTGCCGAAGAGCCCACACAGGGTGCCTGACTCGAGTTGGTCAACAAATTTAGTCAGCTGGTTGCAGATGTTTCAGCGATAAGGGTTCGTAAATAGTGTAAATCAGTTTCGTTCGTAAGGAGCAGAAGTAGAAAATGGGTGACAGCACACGACGCAGTTAATAGAGTGTACTGTGAAGCTGCAACACCAGCAACCTGGAACGACTACGTAACCCAACGTAACCACTGCCCTCAACTGATTAGAGAAAGCAATTCCGCCTTGCAGAAGAACATCGCAAAAACCTTCAGTGCTAACCACAAACTACTGTACAAGCATGTTAATAGCTTAAGAAAGAGGAGGCAAATATTTTCTCTACTCAGGATGGCTGACGGCCTTACAAGAACGGCTGTGGAAGCAGCAAATGCGCTGCGGATGCAATATGCCCCAAGGTTTCAAAGAATCTCGCCACCAAAAGATCTACCAACTTTTATCGTCTCCTTGCCAGGATTAATCTACATCACTTTTACCGCAAAGGCTGTACTGAAATACCTGACGTATCTACGCAATCACAGCTCGCCGGATGTCGACACCATTCGTCCAGGGGCACTGGAAGCAGCAGCAAGCCAAATGGCAGGACCTTTAGCTCAGTTTATCCAGCACTGCTTAGACCAGAATCAAGTTCCTTCTATGTGTAATTTCGGAATAATAACCCCGATTCACAAAGATGGAAGCAGAACTGAGCCCTCCATCTACCGCCCAGTATATCTTCTTCGTATACTCTCCAAGGTCATGGAATCCATAGTTGCCGATGCACTGGTGTGTTATCTGGAAAACTGTAACATCATCACGCCTGAGCAGTGCGGTTTCCATCACCAGCGGAAATACATAACGAATTTACTAATCGCGCGCATTACTTGGACCAAGACAGCTGATGCAGGAGAAGATGTTGATGTGATCTACCTAAGTTTTGCGAAGGCTTTTAATCGTCTAGACCATTGCACGCTACCTTCAAAGCTCCAGTAGTACGGGATCGGCGACCCTTTTCTAATCTGGATTGCCAACTTTCTATTTCAACGGCAATTAGTGGTCAACGTTCGGAGCTATTTATCGGACCCCATAAAAGTCGAGTGTGATATGCCCCAAGGATCCGTTATAGGTCCACGTTTGTGTTTGGCGTTTATTAATTACCATGCACAGGAAAGCTTTTCAAACTTCCCTATGTTTGCCGACGACATCAACTTTTGGCGCAGGATTCAGGTGAACACCGACCAGTGTCTGCTTCAAAGTGATCTAGCTACGGTATATCAATGGTCAAACCAAAATGCACTGCATTGCAACGTCAGTAAATGCAAGGCTCTTTCCATCCGACCTAAGAGCAGCTAATCATACCGGTTGGTAACGGATGTACTACAACATTCAACTGTCGAACATGACTTAGGCGTGCTGGATCAAGATGACTTGGGTTGTTGCAGGCAATCCGAAAATGCTTCAAAGACTGGAAAACAACACGTCAGGCTATTGCGACGGGCGTTTGGACAAATAAACGGCCCAATATTTCGACAAATGGTCCCTTGTCGAATATGCAATTCAATTCTGGCATCTATGGCTGAAACACGATCTTAATGCACTGGAGCAGACACAACGTCGGGCATCTACGAAGCTAATTGGAATGCGCAATCTTTCACACGAGGAGAAGCTGCACCGATTGGTGGTAATCAGCGGAAGTTATCTCAGACTACGAGGCGACCTGAGCATGACATACTTGCTTCTCCGAAACCCACATCATGTGTGCCGCCCTTTACTGCGACTCAGAACCAATACAAACTTGAGGGGCCCCTCGATAAAACTCGCAGAATAAGATAGTCGTCTAGAGTGCCGCAGAAACTTCTTTTCCATTCGCGTCTGTCACCCGTGGAATGCCCACCCAGAATCGGTCGTCTCTGCACCGACACTAACAGTATTTAAAATACCGTTGGATGACGCAGTTATCCGCTTACACTTTGTTACTTAACACTATATCTCCATCCTACATCTGGAGTTTACCATGGAATTATTTGATGTTAAGTGCGGATGCTGTGCATCTAAGCGGATTGCAGAAGTACAGCGGATCAAACCATAAGTCCTCATTTTCATATTTAACTTATGAACTATTTTACTATCCTTAACATCATTATCGTTATGTTGATATCCCCTGCAACTATCCAACGGGACTTGTAAAGCAACGCTCCTTAACCCGTATAAATTAATAGTTCTTTGTTCATTGTACATGTTTATACCGTCTGCATTCGAATCACAGTATGTGGGGAATTCGGTTCATATCCAGCACCACAACTTTGGATCTCTGTCCGCCTGTACTGCATAGTCCTCGTACGTGCAGCATTGGCCTCAGCATGGGGAAGACTCTGAGATATAGCATACGGTAGTTCATAAGGTAGACCCGCACCCAACTGTAGGACAAGGTTCAGATTCCTAGTCACACGCAGCGGTCTTCATACCACAAGCCACGCATACTTGGGATGAACATGTTAGCGACGTATTGGATCGGTTTGATCTTCTGTACATCGACTCGGGTAATCGGGAATTAGTCAGACGAACCGTACTGTAGTATTGGTCTAAGGATGGAAGAGAAGAGGCCAGTGGCAACCTCTTCCGACCGTGTACCGGAGATACGTTTGAGCGCCCAAAGCATGCACAGTCCGTGGCACTATAGTCTCTTTCTGTTGTCCACGGATTTCAAATCGCGCGAGAGTACACTTAGGTCCTTCTTGGACAGTGTGGGATATCGCTGTTGGTCGTCAAGGGTGTAGCTTCGGCCGTTAGTACTCTTCCCCAGGCTCATAAATACAGGCTTGGCTATGTTGACCGGGAGATGAATTTCTGCAGACCATGTAGATAGGCGGTTGAGGTCTTACTGAAGTACGTCACAGTCGTCTTGCTTGTCATTATCTCACCAAACCTTCATGTCGTCCGCAAACAAAGCACACAGCGACCGGAGAAGCTGAGATAGACTGCTGTTTTGAATCAGGGACAGAGTGCGCCCCAGCACAGTGCCTTGAGGTACGCCAGTTTTAGACGGATACCAATCAGTTAGTCAGTCATCGACATATACTCTCCACTCTCGTCCAACAATAAAATAGCGGATCCACTGGGACACTGAGCGGCTGACAGCGCACATCCTGAGTTTGTGAAAGAGGGTCTCAAGGCTGACCATCTCGAAAGCTTTAATGAAATTGATGAATATCACGTAGACATACTTCCCTTGCTTATTGCTAGAAACCACTCACTTCTCAACGCAACTAAGTTTGTAATACACTAGCTGCCCTACATAAAACCGCGCTGTGCGGGCGTCAGGACCTCCTTTGTCTGTCACAACTGAAGTAATCCCTTTTTTACGATTTTCTCAACAACCTTGGCCAAAACAGTTCTCAGTCAAATTGGCTTGTAGGTGTCTATTTTGCTAGGGTGGCTGCTTTTCGGAATAGACTTCACCACCTAACATTTCCAGTCAATTGGCAACGAACCTTCAGATAGTGACCAGTTGATAAGGTCAGTTACGTTAGGAGAGATGAGGACCGACAGTTGTTTGATAATCACTGGGTGGATCCATGAGGTCCGGCAGCTTTGGAGCATTTAACTTAATTCTTCAACGCCACAATCCAGACTGTGGAGTTCGACAAAAGTGGCACATGTCGAACGCGGCAGAGACACCTGGTCCTTTAAAAATACAGAAGGGAAGTGCAGCGCTAGCGCGGACGCACTCTCAGTGCTGGAGGTTAGGGGCTGTCCGTCCGGGCTCTCCAGCACGAGCACATCACCTACCGGCTTCTGGCGTGACTTCCCGTAAGCAAAGATTCTCCTTGGGGCGGTCTTCGCGAAGATTACGAGCTGTTCTTCGAAATGTCGGTGCTTATTCCCTTTTGCACGGTTGCAGATGTTCCGCTGACATTTATACGCTTCCTAGTCACTGGCAGAGTCAGAGAGCAGGAATTTGTCCCCCATGCGGCGCTGCCTCCAGACCAGCTTTTCCATACTCATATTCAAACAAAGGAGGCTCAATCGATCCAACCTTCCGACACTTCGAGAGCACAAATTGGAAACCCTATGAATTTAATCTCACTTATATACATGTCCAACGGTCTTCCACAGATGCGGCTTGTGACAGACCAATCCAGTAGGCTCGCGGCTCGAGCTAGACCTTCCGAGTCCGTTTTCCATTAGTTGTAAGCTGGCTCCAGCGAACGTGAATATGGCAAAGGTAATTCCTTAGCAGCTGTGATCACTGAGTAGTCGCTTGTAGCCAGATGCCCCAGGATCCGATTGTCAACCACCCATTGTTCCTAGCTTATTAACATCAGGTCGAGACACCACGGGGCTGAGCGTGGTGTTAGGCATGTTGACTAACACATGTGTTGCTAGACACCAGTTTCAAATACCAAATCCACGAACTTTGCTTCAACCTCACCACGTGCAGGCATCAAATGAACATCGGACCATCGTATTCGGGGAGAGGTAAAATTGCCCATAAGTAGAAAATGCGGCTGACACATGTGGGTTCGAAGATAGGGCAGCCAATCCAAACGACTCAGGGGGCTGCGATAGCCCGCGCCCAAATTTAGTTCGCTGCGCCTGTGGTGGTTGGAGTACCACAGTAGCTCACACAGACCATCGTCAATTCGGTAGGTGCTCACAAGTCTCCCACGCACGGAAGACCAGACGTAGAGCAAGATGCCATCGCGGGCATTCGTAAGTCTATCGCAACGGAAGCAAGAGTAACTACTGAGTTCAATTTCCTCTGAATGCAGTCATATCACGGCGAGTCCCACTACGTCTGGCCGCACAGATAACAAAGCTCATCGCGCGTGTTCATAACACTGCAAACGCTGGTAAAGGCTACACGCAGGCCGTAGCAGAAATCACCGGGCGTGCTTGAAGTGTGAGCAAACTGCTTATCCTGATTTGCTGCTTTTTGGGAATCCCCTGAACATTTAAGATACGGAGTTCAAAGTTGGTGTGGCAGTGTTGGGAGAAGTAGCACCGAAATAGTTCCATTTAAGATACGGAGATTTGTTTATCCTTACCAGTAGGTCTTTTCTACTCAATGATGGCAGACTTGAGCCGTTCCCGGTATACTGGGTCCAGGTCAGGACGAACAAACATATTCAAATCTTTCAGGTTACATAAACGCAACAAAATCAGTCTTGGACTGGCTTCGTTCACAAAAGTGTTTCACATAGACCGATTTTGTTGACTACCTTACTGTTCAGGACTGGTACTTTGCCTGACTTTTACGGAGTCCTCACCAGCTTCTAGGGGTCTGTCAACTGGACTCTAACTACTCGATTTCGTGATCGTAGCCCACTTGGGGTGATGGATCGCTAGACTCCGGCGCGTAGCACAGCATGCATTTATGACGCCTCCGGTCAGACGAGGTTGATCTTGCAGGGGAAGTATGGTGCCAGCTTCACGTGGGATCCATTAAGTTCGAAACGCTTCGTGGGGTGCACTTTATTCTAGCGGATAACACCTAACATGCATCTAGTCTATCGGATTCGCTCTTAGGGATTGAAGTGACAAAGATTCACCTCGATTTGAACTGCGATCCAAACTAAGATTGCACCTCGCAATTCATTCATACGGTGAAAGTTTCAGCATTACGTCATCAATTAGTAGATGTTTGCGGTTGGATTTTCACCAAATTTTGCTATTGATGCCATGTGCAGTGGTACAACTAACTTGTAACGAAACAACCAACCTAAAGATGAATATTGGATCTGTGGTGAAACTCAGAGGAGGGAATCGTTATTACGAATAGTTGGTAAACGCATTCGAAGTTTACTATAATCCAAATTATATTATGTCTGTGCAGAAATTAGGGAGACTTTAGTGTTCTCTCAATAGTGTTACTCCTTTTGATCAAGCGCCAAAACAAAACGATTCAGAACTTGCACTGAACCTGTGCGAACTGCGTGTCATCATGCGTACAGCTTGTATGCTAATCAGGTGACTCTCAGTAGACCGGAACTGCGGAAAGCGAACGCATCCAATTAAAGCTTATTTAATCAAAACGGAATGTTTCTGTGCCAGCCGCCTTGTCGATACAACTGGGTTTACCATTAGTCTAGACAACAATGGATGAGAAGACAACTGACGTGTAGGCAAGAAACGTCCGGCTCCAGGGCAACTAGAATAGTTATAGTATTTGGCTTTGTAACGAAAGTACTGGATGCAGATATCTAGACTCAAATAAATCCCTCAATATTGCTTTAGAGGAAAGTATCCCAAGTTTAATGCTGTCTCTATTCAAGCTCGTAGATGTGGGTCTTAAAGATGACCAGTCAAATGCCTATTCGACTTCCCCACAATGACCGACTATAAGACCGAATGTCTTAAATCCCCAAAACAGGTTGAAGGCCTGACAGGCATATTCAACTGTAATGTTAGGCTCTCAGTGCATTTTAACGATGGCACTGAAGGTCTTCAATTTTGTAAATGTTCAATTATACTTTCAAGTGGTTTGTCAAATAGCTGTCCAGTCAGATACTTAGCGGGGTCCCATTCAACCTTTGACGGCGTTATAGGGACATAACATACTTTTTGATTTTTTGTTTGTTTACTCGACTTTTGCAGCGTGATTTTTGCAGGCCTTCTCCATACCTCAACATGGTGAAAATCGCAGTAGAGAGTTTTCTTCTCTTGGTTACTAAATGCCTTGGGCAACGGGGTCTGCTTCATTGACGAGGGGATTTAAATCCTTCGCGTAGCATAGGGCGGCGTTTGCAACTTGATAGCGTATCTGTCCAAAAAATATCCAGAGAGAGATCAATAGTATTCTGGTGCCATTGGGAGTTTGAACACCTGCTTCTGTACTAGTTTTTTTTCGCGAGTTCGAGAATCAGAGAGTTAGTTGCAACACTCATCGTGCGGCCTATGCAAACAAGTGTCAAATGATTAACTCTGGAAGAGATTAGGTGCGACTCCGGCGTATGTCACAAAGTCGCCAGGTGTTCGGCATGAAAGAGGCTGGAACACCACTCAGCCATTCCATGTCCAGCGGTGCACTGACACTTTATCTAGTTTTATGATGAGCTGCAAGTTGATTGAACGCGTGGCGATGTGTCCAGTCACCGGCTAACACGTACCAATTGCGCTGCATGACTTCACTATAGATTGCACAATACTGCTTACGTAAAATGCGCGTGTGTCCTCAGGTCTTTGCTTAACTGCACGGTAGTTCCATGTTGATTACACCATGGTACATGTTAGTAGAATACGCACCAGATCGTTTCTTTTGTTTTACAATCGTCTATGATGCATCACATCTGTGGATTACTACGTAGGTACTTTAATTCCGGTAAGCATTTATGACGAATAATCATGTACACCATTTGTGCGACTGCCGGGCATGAGACCGACGTGTGATTTACTGCTTTTCACTGCCGCCGAAGCATATTTTGTACGTGAATACACCCTCACTGTCTTGTCTAACAGCGTCGGGTGATCCGTCGTGGCTACCGATTCAAACAAACTACCAAACATTGTTAGAAGGAGCCAGAGTGCATATAAGTTATGACGTAGAAATGCGGAAGGTGAGGATTACACAAGAAAGTCAGGAAGGCGGGAAAGAAAGGAAATAAGTACATGTAATCTGAACAAGAGCGGATCGCGAGTGACGAGCGTTAGAGATCCTGAGCGAAAGAGAACAGGAAAGGCATTGGTCGAAATGACAAGAGCTCAGAAACGCCACTGACGATGACTCCAAGGGTAACTCCAAATATTATGATGCAGCCAAGACCAAGCAAATCAGTCAGTTTAGAGCTGATTAAGGTTGGTCAGTTTACGACTTACAGAATGGAAGTTACGGGATCAGGCACACAGGAAAGACTCATTAATTTGTGGAGAACCGACTCAGATGTGTGATGGGCGCTAAGCTAACATGTGTGGTGCTTTATGAGTCGGAAATACCACCGATCTAGATTTGCGTACGCGGCAGCCTGTTTAAGCATTGTCGCGTGCAATATGGCTTACGATTTCTTGTTACTTCTTCCGGGTTAATTTATGCCTACTGCACTCAAGATGTGTTGCGCTCTAATACAGTCCTACCATCACTCTCCTATATCTGGTAGGCCTCAAAGTCAATTTCCACTTCAATGATGCGATATAAAAATTGGTGTTGACTGGCCCGAATCAACCTGTATCGTGGTATGTTTTGGTCATTATCCCACATTATCCCCCTGTGGACGCATAAATTAGGTGGCTGCTGCAACCACAGGAACAGTAGCAAATCATTACAGGAGACACTAGACAAGTACTCAGTAAGTAGCACCTTGTCAGTATACCACTTAAGCAGCCAACCAACAGTCCAGTGAGTATTTCAGCTACTGAGGGTTAGTAGACCAGTCAGTTAATTAGTAGATATCTATCAGCAGTCAGTCAATCAGGGAAGAATCAAGTTAAAGTGCAAGTGTACCTTCATTGGAGAAGCGGTAGCTCTTTAACAACAATGGAACTTATCATTATGCTAAAAGTTAATTCAAGGCAAAATATTCAGCTGCAGTATGATCAGTGAGGTTGGCCTTGCCTCTTGCAGGTCAGCGTTACTGATAGTATCTGAGTAGCATCCCCGGAGCTTTGTGAATGAAGAAAATCAAACATTTTCCTTCTCGATGTAAGACAAGCGCGTCAAACTGAGGAAGAATTCAGGGCCGCCTGATTAGAGTTTTAAACAGCTAACATAGAGTTTACGGATGAAAACAACTAGACAGCTGTCAGAATTGCCTACAACCTTGATACTCTAGTTTTCAATATTCTCACGGGACCTAAACTACTTTCTACAATTAATGCTCAATTGATCTGATCCCTGACGGTTATTAGTTGGGATGGGTCACAAATAAATACCTGCCCATCCATAATGTTTCGCAGAATACCGTCCGCAATACTGAACAACTTCAACACGCAACTGGAATCCCTGTTTTTTCTGTACAGTACTGTGTTATGGGATGTCTGCGGTAACGTTTACCATGTTATCAGGACTAAAATATTTTTCACGGTTTTGTGATAATGTATTTAATTAATCTGGATAATTAATAAACTGAACGAAGGCTGCCACTTGCTGTCCCAAGTCATGTAGATTCTTTAGGTTAGTGAGTGAATTTTACTCCAAAGTGAAGCCGCCTTTATGGTCATTGATAAAGGAAATGCTCACCCTGTGATCGTATTGCAAAGAGCTGTACAAATATTGAGCGCAAGCTTGAAAATGGTGAGGTAATTTTCATCCGAAGGTATTGCGCACTCAATATTTTCCGTTGGTATTAGGATTTTCACCTTCCATTCTCTTAGTTTAGCAAATGTGAGATTGGTTTCTTAAATAACTAAATAGCAGTAACAATTTATTGTAAAAAAATTTGAGGCACACCACTTTAACCATAAACATAAGTATGCATGGAAGTTAGGAATTGTTGAACACAAAATACCAAGAATTACTTAAACGCTTGGTAATGTTGCAAAGGACCAGAAAAGCAATATAGGAAATAAAATATTACGCACAATTGTGATGCCTGGCAAGAGCAAAATGATGAGATTACTACTTTGATGAAAAATGGGTCTCATGCGAAATTCAATGCAATTAGCTGTAGAAGCGAAGACTAAGTACAGATTAAAACGGAGGTATATTGGTTGATGTAGAGATATCACCGGTAAATCCATTTCTGCAATCGGTCGCATGAGTTCGTTGACTATGTTAGCAATATTTCCTAAAAATTGCAAAATCGAGCACACGATAGAATACCAAGTGTATAGAAGCCGGAAGAATGTGGTTCTCTGATATATGTGCCAATTATGTTTAATCAATAGGGAAGAGATCTATCGATATTTAAATAAATACATAGTATATTTCTGGATGATGTGAGATATGGTCCGACTTAGTGGTTTGGTCATTTTGTTACAGCAAGATCGCATAGAATAAATGACCACACGTTGTTAGGGCCATTTACGAAGGAATTCATAATAAAATGAAATTGATTATTACAGAAGGAGTTTAAAATGGTGAACAATAACAAATGGGGACCTGGTATGATGTTGGAATGAACATAGGTCTTGCTATAGCCTAGTTAGCTTGTAATTTGTGTAGCCCCGCGGATGTCCCCCACAGCTCAGTGGCTTAAGCTGCTGGATAGTTGGCATCCGCCTCTAGCCGCCATGGGTTGGATCCACGGCAGGGGACAAAAG
Organism: Dicrocoelium dendriticum; assembly: GCA_944474145.2. Taxonomy (NCBI): domain Eukaryota; kingdom Metazoa; phylum Platyhelminthes; class Trematoda; order Plagiorchiida; family Dicrocoeliidae; genus Dicrocoelium; species Dicrocoelium dendriticum. The sequence continues at coordinate 78,338,540 of OX104060.1, read as the reverse complement.
GAATGCACACCACTGACGAGCCCCAATAGAGCGGAACGCGTCTGGTGTTTTTCCGGACTAGGCTGTGCTATGTAGCTTGTGAGCAGCTGAGACGACAACATTACAATTACAATGAAACCATCCTCCTACTCATTAACAATCTGAAAAATAAAGCCATCCGTGGAACCGTCTCCAGGGGACCTGCTTCCATGCAGGGTGTGCCCCCGAATATTTTCAGCCACACGTCTATGCCTCAACTGCCCGTATGCCATCACCTCGTTTACATATACTTATGGCTGTTTGTATTCATAAAATATGAACGAACAAGTCACCCACTCCGTAATTTTATTCGATTCACTTCCAGCATGGTACAGTTGTTGTCTTTTACTTTTGGCGCCAATGAGCCAGTGGTAATATCTCTGGAAAATTCACTAAATCTCCTCAGGAGATAAGTCCCGTCGTGGGCAACAAGAAAAGACCGAAGAATATAAACGTGAGGAAGTGAAAACAATAATCACAGATAATTCAGCTCTTGACAAGCTGAGACACAGTACATCACACCTGGAATATTGCCACATTGGATGATGCCTCTCGGAGCGAGTTCTGCCAAAATACACAAATCGCAGTGTGAACAGTTCTGGCCAAATCGTACTTCTCCAAACCTTTATCCTGGACCGAGTTACATGCCAAAAAATAATGATAATTAAGTGAATTACTAATGAAGTATGCTAAGGGCAGTATCGGTACGAAAAACAAACGCGGAAAATAATGATAAGAAATAATAAACCTAAATAGTTTCCGCTTCAAGAATGAAAGAAAGAAAAGGAAGCTTATACAGCTGTCAGTAGTCCAGTGCCAGTATTACCAAGTGAGCAAGTTGTTCATCTAACGCGGGTATGTTTGTTGTAAAAGTACATGCATTGTGCAGAATAAGCGTATGCACTGATAATCAAGGTCATGCGTAGGTGGTGCCATTGGATCATCAGTGAAAGGGTATAGGTGGAAATATGGATGAAGTAAAAAAACTTATATTTAGTAATTTAGAGAAGCTTTTCCAACTTTCTTGAAGATAGGAAGGATTCGTTTCACAAGGATACCAGCAAAGAAGGTGGAGGAAATATTCCAGGAAAAGCAGGAGGCTCAAATTTATTGGTTATCGGACTCTTATCACGAAATGTAGGAATCTTCCACAATAGTAGAGGTCGGTCCATTAGAGTGATTAGCAAATTTGATTGACGAAATACTAGGGGTTATATTAGGAGGTGTAAAGGACCAAGTTCATCGCTGATTCGTTTCCGGGGTATGGAAAATGCAGGAGTGATACAATGGACTGGGAGAGGACAATCTCAATTGGGTAATCTCAGCGTTATTCCATCTGCTGTAATGCTGTAGAATTATTTTAGGTAAAACCACATGTCGATTCTGTGGTCAAACGTTAGCAAATGGTGAACCGAACTATTACAATCGTGCGAACATAAATTTGGATAAGTAGCGACTCCCGGAACTCTGTCTATTTACAAGAAAATGTCAAATCTCTAATACGCTGCCTGTCCAAATTTTTGAAATCGCCAGTTCGGTGACATTTTGCTTCTGACAGTTTTTGATTTTTGACTATATATTGTATACGAGAGCATTGTTAAGCATCGAGTGGTCACGGAAAGTCCCCCGATCGGAAACTGTTAGGATTGCATTACAATTGAACCACTTAGTTAATGTCGCTAAATGAGTAGTTAAGACCACTATTAATCAACGCACCGAGATCCTTTTCGTAAGAACATTTTCAATGTAGTTAATGTGTACTAAACATTTAACCACGTTGCATTGCTGCTAATTCTGAACTGAAAACTCATAATCCTTATTGTGCTTGGAAGAAATGCGTGTGTGGTCATCTGGTGGGATGACTGCTCGACAAACCAAAACATGCGAAGAACGAATCTACTGGTCCAACCTAGGACAAGTCCGTAGATGACGCAAACGTGAATTATGGAAACGAGGACGTGATTGTCAATCCGATAAATGCCCTGGAGATGTTAACCTACATTACGTCAACTCGCACCAAATTCTGCTGTCCGCGTTCAACTGGCTCATTCTAGGAATGAATTTGTGGTGAGCATCAAATGCTGACCGGGGTCGCGTTTCATTTGAGCAATGTTGTCGAAGTTATCTAGGCAAGGTTACGCATGCCAGCCCACCGACTCCCGCGACGTGTATTGTTTTCGCGCCGGGGGTGTGGATGGAAGAAGAGGGGGGTGGCCAAGCGATGACTTGGTCCAGAGGAACGAAGGCCCTCACTTCTGAGCTGGCCTCGGTTAGAGTGTCTCGGCTCCCTGGTTGGGGTCCAAAGGACGATGAACACGCTTGGTTGGACACACTTGCTGATATGGCTAGGAGCCGACCTCAGTGGCGTTCGTGCTGTGAGTTTCTTGGTCCCACCCCATCCCTCTTAGCCTCCCCCTCCAACCACGATCTCATTATTTAGCATTATATAATCTTGCATAATATTTTTTTCTTTTTGTGTGCACAGCAACCGGCTGGTAGCTTACCAGAACGATGCCCATCCGTTACCGGTAGCTCAGCCAGCTTGCACCAGTTGCTTTTTTTCTCCTTTTTTCTATGTATTGCGGCACAGTAGCTGAGGTGTTCCCCACCTCTAGCTAACGTGTATGATGATGATGATGATGATGATGACGATGATGATGATGATGATGATGATGATGATGATGATGATGATGATGATGATGATGATGATGATGATGATGATGATGATGATGATGATGATGATGATGATGATGATGATGATGATGATGATGATGATGATGATGATGATGATGATGATGATGATATCTAGGCAAGGCGTCAGTGCATCAGCAACTTGAACGTCCGTATTTTCTAGAAACCTTGAAAGAAGCTTCCCTGGAAAATAAATATCTAAATCTGAACATCCGCCTCCTTTGTGAATTAAGCTATAATTTCAGGTTTTCCTTCAATGACATGCTGAAAGAGATAATCAAATGTCACTCAAGAACTAAGAAATAACTGCAAGCGCCTTCCGGGGAAATACCGCAATGAGTCTGGACTTTATGTCTGTGCGATGGTTTGTGTGTCTTAACGATCCGTTGAGTTGTGCTAAGTGGTGCTTCCAGTACTTTCAGAGTCCCTCATATCAGACTGATCAGTGGTTAGAGACCTGACAAACTCTCTCTCCTGGCCTTCCAGGTTGGGGGTTGGAGTGAGATTGGCCCCCCACTCCATAAAACGGACTCAGTTAAGTCCTGTGCCAAAACCCAGTGTCTTGTTGTTGGATTTTTGAACCACAACTTTTGTCTAGTAACACTAATCATTCCCATGTCTAGTTATCGGAAACCTAACAGTATCCTGGCCAACCAACGGTATATTCTAATTAGTCTTAGACAATTTTCTGGTGCCCCGGCCGTCACAGAGGATAATCAACGGCTAGCTATCGGGTGCATGGAACAGGGTGGATAGGGGTGAGGATGCTACTGCTCTGGCCTTTCCGTCTTTTTATACAAACTGCTAACTTTTTCATTCCTAGCTTCCACTTCTAGCGTTATTTTTCCCTGCTTTTATAAATCTAATTGTCGACCGTCCACAAGATTGCATTGGTAGACGGTTGTCTATGGTTTCGCCTCGCACACAATCGCAGTGAGTCGCTCTGGTCAAGTCGACAAGTCCGTTTTCATCAACGCAGATAACCCCAGTTCATCTCAATATATTAAGGGCTCTTGATTCGCAATTGGTTGCAAATCGGTTAACAGACATCATTTGGTAAATACTAAGGCTCATATCGATCGATCTGCGCTACCTATCCGAAAGTTACCTACAACACTCGAGCTATGTGCACAAGCTGCCATGGAATTCACATGCCATTGGCCGAACTTTCTTACACCATCTATGCAGAAATAATTCAGCTTCAAATGCCAGTGAAGCCGGTATAGGATTTCATTCTGAGCTACAAGGCTGAAGCTGTTCTAATAAACTGGCACCCATACAACGGCCGGATGTGCGTCTTCAGGCAGGCTGGTTTGTTCATAGCTTTGAGTCACGCTGGGCACATAGGTGCCTGCTTATCATTGTTGCCCAGGCCCCTACAAACCGCGTCACTTACTCAGTGTAAGATGAATTTTATCATAAACTGAGCGAGCTTCTTTTCACAATGTATGGAAATCATAGTGTGGTCCTGGGATCGGAAGGCTTAAGTTGGAAGACTGTTCACTGGTGCGCTTCACCTGGACGGCCAAAATGTTGTAGACATCTGTAAGGATAACGGTGAGCGGTTGCTACTGATGTGTGTTGATGCTTGTCCGTGAACCTAACTTGGTGCCATCTGGACTAGTTACTGCTGGAGTGGATGCGACCAAATTCTCCGCTCGAGTTGGAACATAGGTGTAGACTCTGGCCATGCACAAGTATGTGCCTGTCTCTGTATGCGTCTCAGCAGAAGTGCACGACGAACTTATGAGCGCACTGAAACCGGCCAATCGATGAACGGGTATGTTCTGGATGCGTATTAAAGTACGCTGTCATCCGGGCAGAGAAAATTTTCAATGGACGCAGCTGAAGCTTGCTGGTCTCACATTCGCCAGATGTTCTTAGCAGCAGCTATGTCTTCGTGTAGCGAATCTGTTTGTCAACCTGGTTTTTGGGCCTTTACACAGTCTCTGGATATTCTCGATATTGTAAACAACTGATTAAATAAGTAAACGGTTTACTCCTCACCGGTGCGATGCGCAGTCAAATTGAATGGTCTGATCTCTTCGTACAACCAGATTGCGTAAAACGGTTAATCGTGCATGTTTTGTAAAACGAAACACAAATGGGTTTTTTAAGTGATTGTTAGCTCGAAAGTAGCAGAGTGATTAAGAAATGTAGAACAATGACAAATGTTGATTTAACGGGGTTCACCAAAGTAATATGGCCCTCTATTGAACCGTCCCTAGTTGGTCTGCTTTAATGTAGCTTATTCCCTCGATGGGTTTAACCCGCACATCCATACTCCAACTGGCTGTATGCCGGTGTGGCAAAGCATAAAGTAAGCCATTACTCGTTTAACAAGTTTTAAAGCGTTGTTTTATGCAAACCTCATGCACAATAGAGTCTGAACTCCTTTCATCATGCGAAACATTCAAGGATGACAATTTTTTGTTATACGCCAGTGTGTCAGCGGCTATAAGCCTCTCATGGGTATAAAGTTTTTGACTTGGAAACTGTAATGCGTCACCTTAAGGAATAGCCCACTCGTGGCCAACAATGAATTAAGGAAGCATATAAAGTATAACGAATTACAAGCATAATATTCCCATTATTTTGCAATTAGGTGAAGCACAATTTGATGAAAACCCTTGGCCAATATCGACGATGGTATAGAGATTTCCAGGGAAAGACCATTTACTATCTGCGTAAGCTAACATGAAATATGAAGAACAGTAAAAATAATCGAAATTCAGCTTATAGCTGGTCTGCAGTTATAGGTGCTTTATCGCAAAGTATAACAAATTGAATCCATCAGAATGAGGGGAGAATTGTTAGTTTATTAATTTCAGACAACATCGCAAGATAATATACGTTATTGATCATATACTAGCGCATGATAAGAAATAACTAAGAGATCGGCGATTGAGTATAGAGAGCCAACATAGAGTGGGTTTTTAGTGAGAATGGAAATAAATCCCATAACAGAATAATAATAATAATGCTAACCAAATGATTCCCGTGATGTTTTGAATTCGTATATGACCCGGGTCTTCCTCAAACAATATATCGTCATTCAATTGCAAACTTATGATCTGGTTCACTTTCGCTGTGGCAGGGAAACCTTAGTCATTTTTTTTAAATACGCTTGAGATTCTATTACATCGTGTACAAATAGGTAGCCTATTCCATTTCAAGTTGAACTTTATGAGATAGAAGATCTGTCTGACAGTTGTCCTGAATGGGGTCACTACCAACATACATCCTGTGTCATGTATTTCTTATCTGGTTTCCATGCGAAATTGCATAGAGCACTTTACGCACTTTATGCCACACAAGTCTGTGTATGAAACTAAGATTTAAATATAATCTACGCAGCCCTAGAGGGTCAAATCTTAATTCATTACATCTATCCTCATAAGGAAGGTTGAACATTTGCTATCGCCTTCAAGTGACATTTAAGTAGATTGTTGAAAGTAACACAACAGTATTCTAACAACGTCCGCATATTTATTTATATGCCATGAGCCTTGTCTCTTTCATTGTCAGTAAATGACTAATATGTTACCTACACATATGTTACATACTTCGCACGTTTGATTAAATTTAGGGGACTAGAAAATCCTCGCTCTAAACCTCAGACAGAAGAGCAAACTGGAAAGGGATAACCTTAAAGTAGAAATAATGCTGCCTCTATATGACATTCACAATCTTTTACATTGAATTTTGCTTTGCAGCACGACCTTGTATGGCTTGTGGATCGCATTTACTATTTGGTAATCCATTTATATATTGGGATGAGTGGAACTTTAGCACTATTTTCAAGTCTTCCGCAAATATATGTTTACGAAGGATTGACAGTTATAACATCGATTGTGTACCATAAGCAGAGAACAGGAGCTAAAATGCGGCCTCAGTAAACGCCACTAGGGACGTGTTGGGGAATCAGACGAACTCAATTTATGTTGTCTGTCTGGGAGCATCCTGGCAGTTGGGATTTAAACCAGCAAAGTAGTGGATTTGACATAACAAAGTACTCATTTGCAATAATAGTCTTTTGTGTGAGACTCGTTTGAACGTTTTTTGTATGATAACATAGAAGACAATACACTATAGTCCAGTATCTTACGCTTAGGTGAGATTATCTTAGAAATCAATTTGGCAAGTTATTCACAATCGGGGGTTTAAAGAGGCGTGCTGCGATGGGGAAAGAGGATTTTGTGATAAAGGGAAGTGGTATGTTATTCATTTACAACCCTGTCCATCATTCGTGATAGAATGGAAATGTGAATAACGGGCGATAATTACGAATATCTGTTGTAGGATCAGATTAAAATCACAGTATGACAAGGGATATCCCCCTTTCTCAGGATTCAAAAGCAGATAGCTAAAAGTTCATGTAAAGTAAGTGGAACCGTCTCCAGCGCATCTGCATAAACGCAAATGAGTTTTCGTGCAGTTTCCTTGGTAACTCTAGGGCCCAGCCACATATGTCTTCACTAGGGCTGCAAAAATGGATGGCTTGCTCTGCGTGGAGCCTCATATAAGTGTTGGACTTGCGGTAATATCGTGGGGTCCGACCGTGAAAATGCCTATTTCAAATGTCGTGTTCAAATACTTTGCATTGTTCTTGCCCTCGATTCACTTAGCCTAATCCCACTACTAGGTAGCACTCGTTAACCAGTCATGTGATTTTGCGTTTGCTTGGTTGCAATTCGAACGTCTATCGATTTAATTGTACGGCGCGTATGGGCTGACGGTTTTCTCCATACATAAGTTCCGGTGCTGCTCTGCTCTGCTGCTTTGTCGGGATCCAACAGCAAGGAGCAAAAGATGTTTGGTTATTCTGATGGCCACATCAGTGTGGATTTTATTGAAAGCACGCTGAAAACGATGCGTGCTGAGGCAAGATTTGTTTGTGTTTCAGTGGCGTTTTTATAGTATTTATTTCTGTTTACCTTACAAGGGGACATTTCCAGTGTCAATCTCTCAAAAACCAAGTCAATTTTCACCGGCATTTCTAGATGATTGGTAAGCATTTTAAAATGCTTTGGTTTCGCAAGTCTGGAAAGTAATAAGCATTATGACGCCCTTCCATTTGAGCACATCACTCTAACCCTAGATGTGCCAATGATCGCCCCAATCTAATATCTGTTGACCCATTCGCAAAATTTCCATTCCGTTTTCGCGCGCTGCGTATTACTGTCTCCCCATTCCTTGGTGAAAACCTATCTCCAAACTCTTTTCATCCTGCGCTCCTTAACCATTTTTTAACCTAGCATTTCCATGGCTCACAGTTAAAGCTTAGCACTGCTTTGAGTATGCTTCTCTACTGACCGTTTGTTTCCCATCGACTATAATTGTCAGACGACTAATTACTTTTCTCTATGCATTCGTGATACATTTCGTGAACGCTTCAAAAGCACTGATCTCATCCAACCTGAAGGCTCACTCAGCCCTTGCAGGATCCAGCGGTCCTGCACTTTCACCTGTGCTATTTACACACTGTGCACTTTTGTTCCATCACTTCATACTCAGTCGTATGCTGGCTCTCAGGCCGAAACATTTATCATTGTACCGTTTGGAAGCGTCTGGTTGAGGCATGTATAGCAAATGCTCACCTATTCTTTTGTACATGTTAACGTTAACTAATTCCGTCAGTGTTCTTCGCTTGATCCTGGTTAAAAAGCGTCTCTCGAATATTTCAAGAGAAAGTTATCGCTTATATAGAATACCATGCGGCCTGCTGAGCAAAGTAGCAACAAAGGAAGAAGACTTGGGATTTCCTTAGACACAGTAAGCTTCTCATGCTTTTGTCCGATTGTCAAATTTTCTCCACACTAACCACTGGTTGTCAATTGGAACACAGGCTGTTCAGCCTTGTTCTCGATGAAGATAATATGCTCCAAGTTGTCTGAGTCAAAGGCAAATTCCATCAGACAAACTAAATGCACGACTTGAAACTCTGGGACTCAATTTTCCAAAAGCTAGGAATTCAGAACAAACGATTTGGTTTGTTTCGCATCTTACGCCGGCTAAACTAAATTCATTATGGCGAAAGAATGCTACTTCGGACGGCATCTCAGTCGAGTGACAAGCCGGTGAGAGCTCTTGTCCATTTACTGTCTTCGTGATTCGTCATGCAATGTTCGTATGTTTCCGTACATACCATGGACTCAGAGTTGGCAAAGTGCGCATAACTGAGGAGAACACCGCAAACAAACCAACGAAAGATGGATATTTTTCCATGGTTTCGAGTCGCAAACATAAGCCCATGACATGGAAGCGTGAAGTAACATTCTTGAAGCCCACTCTGTCCATTATGTGATTGCCAACTCAACGACAAGGTTACCAAAATCACCCAACTATAAAGAATATGCTCAAGAGTGTTGAAATCCCTGCTCTACTCCAAACGAATGGTTAAAGAAGTGCTCGAAAGTTGACACAAATTGCTCATTAAGCTGCCATCAGTGATACGTCCAAAGGTACAGGAAGACAGACCGCCATTGACTAAGGGAACAAACAATCAGCGGCAATTGTCAGGAAGCCGACTGTCTATTACCAAACCGGAGGGCACGGCACATCCCTGTATCTTCTGGCATCAATTGCCCTCTAATTCATGTATACAAACGCAAGAGCCAATGTAAGTAAAGTGACCGAGCTTCTATTTTGTCACACCTCGGTGTGTTGGGAGTTCATCATGGTAACAAAGCATGGTGGAACGACGTGATTGCCAATACCGAAATCGCACTACATCAAATTTACGGGCTTAAGTACAACATCTACAGTCTCACATACGTACTTCTACTTGTTCACGTCATCTTGTTTTCCTTTTAGGGATTCTGAAGTTGATTCTGGAATTTGGGTGTAGATTACCGCTGGTATGCTACGTAAAACTCTGGTTGAGGGAAAGCGACCAGCTGCTCAATATAGAGTCGATGGAGGATGTTTGGGTACAGCTTTGTCTTCTTCATTTACTATGGGTCCAGTGGGAGTGGCTGAAGATCTAGGTTTCCGGTCACCTTTAGCAGCAACCAACTTCCAACCATCACTGGTATGGAAGCGCTTCTGAATTTTTGGAACCGTTTAGACCGTTGACGTGGCCCTGGCCGAGCTCATTGCCATCGGACTGGCGGTGACTGTTTCAGGCATATTTGAGCAACTGGTGGCATTGGCGTTTAATGCTACAGATGATGCATTTTTAGCGCGCTGTCTAGCCTTTTTCTTCAGTTTTAATGCGGTGCCTGATGGGAATGTCTGGGATTTACTCTCTGTCACGCTTTCTACAAATGACTTGCATTTGGTGCACCTCATTTGTTCAAACATTGCCACTAAACTTTCATAGTTCTGCGATAGTACAAGTACAATCATTACCAGTGGATTGACTATACATACGGAAGAAAAACACAGTGAATCTCGCTCACTATTGTGTAGCTACAACTGGTTCACAGCGAGCTTGGAACATTTGTGATGAAATTTGACTTAGCAATTGCTACACTGCATTCCGATCCGTACAGTTTTATTGCATGAAGGAAGGCCATAAACTACTGTCCATATGGAGGCGGTAGTATAGGCTTTTGATTGGTCGCCATAACCCATTGCGTCGATCGATGGTATTCCCAGAAATAGTCCGAGCGCTTCTGATTTCTCGTCAGTCGCGTGTGCGCTGAGTTGTCTGCATGTTCAAGGTCGTCACATTCTATGCGTCTAGCGCAGGATGGGCAAGTTTATTCTGCTAGATCCTTCACGTGGTAAACGGATCGACTGAGCGATCCGGACATAAAGTTTACGATAGCTACTTTGATTAAACGTACACAGCTGTAGTTGCTGATTCGACAGACGAAACATGTATTTGGCTTTCGTTTGAGACCACAATATTTCTGTGTGCTTCGTGATTCGGAAAATTCCTCGATTGTGTTTTTGTGGGAATGGCGTAAAAACCGCAATGTGGAGGTGAAAAACGATCCGCACAAGCTAGGTCTGAAAGATGGAGTGCACTAGATAGCGCAGAAGAATCGGGGTCGAATGAGTCTGAACACATGTTTGTGTGACAAAATGCAACTGAGAACGGCGGCAAAGCAACGTGTTCACAAATGAGCGATTGGAAGGTAGATTTGTTCAAGGACGTTCCAGGTGCATATAGGCACCTTGTCACCAAGCACATCAAGCAAATATATATATATATATATATACAACGCAGTATTTATTGCTCGGACTTCTTCAGCCTTCCAGCTCCACGTGACCTTGGCACATGCTTGTTCGTAAGCATCGAATTAATCGATCTATATCGACTCTTTTGATCGGTTACATTTTGAACGGTACGCGTATGCTTACGCCTGTGTTGGCTCTGTGATTTAACTTCGCTTGAGTAATACTTTACATTTCGCACATCACATCGAGTTTTGGTACACAGAAGAACCCGGGGTACCGAACTGAACGGATATCACATCTATTGGCGACTTTACGAACATCTTCTCTCTCTCTCTCTCACTCTCACCGTGGCTCTTCTACCCTACTCTACTCTACTGCAGGCCACTCAGCTATGCACTGATGATGGCACCTCGATTGATAACGAAACTGCAACAAAAACGCCAAGCTCAGCGAACAGTTCAACCGCCATCTGAACAACCTGAGCTACCAGTCTTCAATCCTATTGTCAAGATCTTGTTAACCATATGTTGGAAATAATGGAAATGTTTTCAGAAATTCCTAGCGAATTTACCGGCGCAGCTGGGGTGGACCTGTCCTTAATTCTGGCAAGGTTGACGGGTATTTTGGAGAGGCTGGCTTGTCGACCTACAGTCGTTCAAAATATTCCCATGATTCCGGCTCAGGGAAAATTTTCTTTTGGCATGCACTATCCAAGATGGGCGAAGCAGGTGAGAGCGTACATCCTGAAATGTCCAGAGGCCATGACGGGTAAAATATTGCTGGCTTTATTTCCAATTGAGGCTTTCGATATTTTGATCGATAGTTAAGTACTAGAGAAAAAGGTTCACACAGCAACCTTTGAGAAGCTCGCACGACTCCTGGACTTACCACTGCTTGTCGCCAAAGGCGCCAGGCATTGCAAGCTCGTTACCAACAGCCATTTGAGAAACTGGGAGCTTCCTTTCGGGATCCGAAAAGCCTTACTGAGCGCGCGTTCGCAGATGAGAATCAAGTGGCATAGGAGAACCTTATTTCGGAACAGTTGATGGAAGGATTACACGCGTCTATCAAACAGGAGTTCTTGTTACACCCACCACAGAAATTTGGTGAGGCTCTAGAATTGGCGAAGCTACTTGAGCTCGTGCTTTTAGCTATGGATGAGTCCCTGCGTTGTATTAAACGAAAGACTTATTATCAACAACCGTCTCACTATCCAATCGGACAGAAACTCACAAGCAAAATTACGTGCGTCACCTGAATTGCGGGGCTACTGCCAACATCTGCGAGAAAAACCGACGAGGTGGGTCGCCAAGTTGTTCCTTTATCATGCCGGCTGTATCAGGAGTGCATTGTGCGGCTGTCCCCCTCGTGTTTTGATTTTCGTGATCTGATGGGATCAAAATGTTGGTGGACACAGAAACCACATGCTCTCGTGTTCGAAAATGTGTCGTTTCAACAGCCGCAGACATTTTCAAGACAGTTCAGTGAATTTGATGGCAACCAACAGGACCGCTGTCATACCCATAGGTTGAACCACAGCCAAATTAAAGCTAGGAGATTTCAGTTACCCAACGATTTTATTGTCAACGATCTTTCATGGGAGTTAATGATAGGGTGGACCTACTTACCCGTTTCAATGCTAAAATTAATTTGGTCATCGAGACCTTGGAGATCGAAAGGCTTATGATACCATTCGTCTCAATCAACAGTCCGGTGGTGTCTTGTGCGATAGAAGAGACTTCTATAAAACCATTTTACGAAAAATTGCTGCGGAACTACCCATTTTTACCGATAGTGAACTGGAAGACATTTTAGTCAAATACCGACATGTTTTTGCTTGAACGGAGGACGAAATAGGTCGATGCAACCTTTTACAACACTGCATTGACATGGGAGAGGCTCTACTGACTCGACAACCAGCAAGACATGTGTCTCTTTAGTTCCATGAAGAATTAAGGTGCATAATCAAAGACCTGTTTTACGACGCAATATTATTTGACCATCCAAATCTCCCTGGGCATCGCCGATTATTTTTTCAAAAAGAAGGGTGAGGAACTGCGGCTTTGTGTAGATTATCGGAAGGTAAACGTGGTTACTCGAAAGGATTCCTTCCCGTTACCAAGAATGGATGACAAGATGGATGCTCTTAGCGGCTCACCTTGGTACACTACCTTGTATCTGGCTTCGGGCTATTGGCAGGTCCAGCTGCCCCCCTGAGGATGGATACAAGACTGTGTTTATTGTCCCACCCAGATGGAACGAATTCCAAAGCATGCCGTTTGGTTTAACAAGTGCGCTGGCAATATTCCAGCGTCTAATGCCCACAGATTTAGCAGAGCTCATGACAAAACACTGTCGATTTTACCTAGGGTATCATTATACACGGTTGAACAGCGGAAAAGACAGCCGGAACCTAATGGCTGTGCTGGATCATCTATCACCGCTGGAGTTGAAATTTATACCCACCAAGTGCCGATTCCTAAGGGAAGAAATGGCTTACCTAAGTCACCTCGGGTCTGGAGAAGAAGTACGTTAGGATTCAACGAAGGTCAACCGGGTTCGCCCATGGCTAGCTCCAAAAAATGCTGACGAAGTGAGTTGCTTTTCGGCCTTGCCTCCTACTATCAGCGCTTTGTTCGGCAATTTGCCGACATCGTTAGTACATTGAACGAATTTCTTAAGGCTTGTCAAAATTTCAGTTGGCGAAGTGTGCGACAAGAGGCCTTTGAAGCCATTCGGACTGCACTGGGTGGAGCTCTGATTTTGGTATTTCCTGACACGTGTCCATGCGTGTGCCTCTTCATTTCGGACACAGATGCAAGTGACACTGGCATTAGAGCGGTGCTCGCACAACGCACGGCGGAAGGAATGGAACCGGTGATTGTGTATGCCAGCAGAAGTCTTTCGCACAGTGAGCGCAACTATTGCAAAACCCGGAAGGAGATGCTGGCGTTGGTCATCTTTTCATCAAGCAATTTAGACAGTATCTACTCGGTCGCGAGTTCATTGTAAGTTCTGCTAACCAATCACTGACAGGCTTAAAAACTTTCGGAACCTTGAGGAACAGATCGCCCGTTGACAGAAACAATTGAAGGAATATCACTTTGAGTGTCAGCACCGACCGGGCACAAAGCATGGGTATGCTGACGCTTTATACGGAAGGCCTGGTAGGGATAATGGACCATGTCCGTCGTGCACAGCGACTGGCGTAATTGCCGTCGTCCAGAACACACCGGGGATAGATAAATAAATTAAATTAGATTCGACGGACCCGGAGCTGAACTTCTTGTATGGCCTCATTGTCCGGAGTAAAGACCGACGAAAGCATCGGGAGCTAGCAGGTGCCAGTTGGGTAACCAAATGCCTACGGCCACACTTGCGCGTAATCAACCGTGTTATGTATTTCCAAAACGAACCGGCTTATTTGAGAACTGTTGTGCTCAACTCTGCAACACGGGAAATTATGCTAAGGATCCATGAAGAGTTAGGACATCCAGGACAGAATAAAATGGAGGCTGCAATTCGAAGTCGGTTCTGGTGGCCCCATCTACGAGGTAAAATCGCTATATACTGCCAGTCGTGCACTGATTGTGCAGGTAGGAAGAACCCCACAACCACTCGCTGCTTATTAGCCAGCTGATAGCTTACCGGAACCATGCCCATCCGTTACCGTTAGCTCAGCTGTCTTGCACCTGTTGCCTATTTTCCCCTTTTTTCCTTTTGTATTGCGGCACAGTAGCAGAGGTGTTTCCCACTTCTAGCTAACGTGCATGGTGTGTGTGTGTGTCCACTGCAGTTAATGGCGGATGGATTTCCAAACGAGATCGTGCGTATCGACATTGTTTGCCCAATGCCATTGACCGCTTGAGGCCATCGTTACGTACTCGTTATGGTGAATCACTTTACAAATCATGTGAAGCAGTACCTCTTCAAAAAGCAGACGCACCGAGTGTGGAACTAGCTTAGTTCAGTGATTGGGTGGCATGGTGGTGATCCCGTTTCACTTTCACTTAGTCCGCGAAACCAACTTTGAGAGCACACTCATGAGGTATCTGTCTCAGCTTTTCGGCATTTGAAAGACAAGGACTACTGCGTATCATCCGGAATGAAACGGGCTAGTTGAACGTACCAACAGTACGCTGAATGTATTACTACGGTCGTTTCTGAATAGCGAGTCGTTTCACGCATGGGACACAGCCTTACCTAAATGTGTACCGGCTTATCGAGTATCTATTCACTCATCGACCGGTCAAACACCACACTTTATGATAGCTGGACGTGAACTGCGCCTACCTTCGCATACTTTGCTGCCAACGTCAGACCATGAACCACTGATGGCATCGGAGCATATACTTCGGTTACAGGCGAGTATATTGAGAGTCCACCAGTAGGCACAGGCGCATTTGCAGACATCACAGCGACACCAGAAAGCTTACTTTGACCGAAAGTCTTTCGGAAGCCCGTTGAGATCTGGTGATACTGTCTGGTTTAAAGCGGCGGTAACAACACCAGGCGTTCCTGCGAAACTCCGTCGAAATTGGGAAGGACCGTTCGTCGTGCAGGAAGTGTTGTCGGATCTGCGTTATGCAATCACGGAGTCTGGTGTTCCTAGTACTTCAAATTCTTCATCGGGGTCGTGGCTACATTGACCACAACTTCACCTTGAGCCAGTTGTTGGAGCATCGTCACACATATATGCGGCCCACCGTTGTCGTGTTCCTCGACATCAAAGGTGCCTTCGATTCGGTTGACCGATGTGCCATTTGGAACTGTCTACTCAGGAAAGGTGTGCCCAGGAAACATGTAAATGTTATCCGATCATTATACACGCGTAGCACTGGCAGAGTGAAGTTTTACGGCAAACTGACGGCACCCTTCAATATCTCCAGCGGTGTGAGGCAAGGATGCCCGCTTTCACCTTTCCTCTTCAACTTCGCTATTGATGAAGTCATGAAGCATTTACAGGACACGAATTAGAAGGTGTGGAGCTACTCCCAGGAGGATGACTTCTTGACTTGGAGTATGCAGACCATATTGTCGTCATCTGTGACAGCTCCCAGACATGCCAAGCTGCACTGGACTTATTAGCACTGGCTGTCAGCCGCTTCGGGCTTTTCTATGTACCAGCGAAGTGCAAAGCTTTCCTCTAAGATTGGCAGGGATCGCCTCCTGCGTTAACACTGGGCGGGCATCAGCCAGAAGTTGTTCAGAAATTCTACTACCTGGAAAGTTATGTCAGTGCCAGTGGGATTGAAGACGAGATCATGGACCGTATAGTAAAAGCTCGAAATGCTTTTTCTAAACTTCGCCACCTATGGCGGCGGCGCGACATCACTCTCGCCCTGAAGGGTGGAGAGTATAATGCAGCGGTACGTTCCACCTTACTGTACGGTTGCGAAACCTGGCCCCTGTGGTCGGCAGACATGAAGAGGTTAGTTACGTTCGACCACCGGTACGTTTGCAGTTTGGCTCACATCTGGTGAGAACACCTCGTGAGCAACGAGCGTGTTCATCACCTTGTTTAGGGCACAGGAAAAGGAACTGAACCGTTCAGCACCGCCATTTCACGCACCAGGCTTCGATCGCTTGGCCACGTGTTGCGCATGCCAGCCCACGGAATCCCGCGGCGTGCGTTGTTTGCTCACCGGGGATGTATGTGGAAGAACCGGAGGGGTGGCCAAGAGATGAGTTGGTCGAGAGGAATGAGGACCCTCACTTCGAAGCTGGCCTCAGTTGGAGTTTCACCGCTCCCTGGTTGGGGTCCAAAAGATAATGAAGACGTTTTGCTAGATACACTTGCTGACATGACTAGGAGCCGATCTCAGTGGCGTTTCTGCTGTGCGTTTCTTTGTCCCTTCCCATCCCTTTTAGCCTCCCCATCCAACCATGATCTCATTTCGTAGCGTAATATAATTTTACATAATAATTTTTCTTGTTGCCTAGTAGCCGGCTGGTAGCTTTCCGGAAGGATGTCTATCGGTTGCTGGTAGCTTAGCTGGCATGCAACTGTTGTATTACTTTTCTTTTTCTTCTATGTATTGCCGCACAATAGACCAGGTGTTTTAAGCCTTTAACTAATGGGTATAATGATGATGATGATGGGTTCTTCGATGGTTGTACAGTTCAACAGACTGAAACCAGATAAGGAAATCTCAGGCATTGAGGGCAACACCAGTTAGAGAACGGAGCAATGCAACGCAGTACTTATTATTTGGACTAATCAGTCTTCTAGCACCAAGTTACCTCGACTCATGCATGTTCGTAACCATCGGATTAATCGAACTATTGCACCGATTTTTTGATCGATTACCTTCTGAAAGCTACTCGAGGTTTACGCTTCTGATGGCTCTGTGATTTAACCGCTGTTGATTACTACTATTTGTTCCGCTCACCACTTCGAATTTTGCGACATAGAAGAATATGGGGTACCCAACTGAACGAATATTGCATTTATATATATATATATGTATATATATGTATAAATATATATATATATATATATTTATATTTATATATATTTATGGCGGGAGAGCCTATGGTGCGCTGAGGCTGGCTGCGATTCGATCCTGACAGATGATCTACCCCCTGCTGCTACTTTTGCGCCATTAGCTCAAGTCCTGGAAGCCTCCCCGTGGCGACCGTTGATTAGGTTGGGTTTCGCCCTTCTCTTTGCTAAGATCCAGGACACCAATCCGCATGCGTCAGTGACCATGAGTCAGACCCGCTGCATTTCGGGTGCGCATTTATTCAAATCCTATAGCTGAGGACCCGAGTCGTTCTCCTGCCAAGAGTGGGCGCCCTGGCAGTATCTCAGTTCGAACACCTTCCAATTTGGAGGTTAGGAATTGGTGGATGTCCCTCTTCCCGTAAAACCTAACCATGTGAGACAACAGATCTACGGGTTATAAGCTCACTGCTCGATTTGCGTAGAGCACGAGCACTGCGTATTGTCCCTGATGTTGGGAGGGCATCTCCGGGTGTTCATTGATTTTCTACTGTCTGGCTCAAGCTAGGCAGCCCCTCGTCAAATTGGTGCCAACCCTACCAAACTCTCCTGAGTTTGGCCGTGTTCGCAAGTGCTTATCTTACTACGGTTGTTAACCACATATGAATTGTTTCAATACCTTAAAGTCTGCGTGTGACGGCCGTCATGCAGATTCCAATTTGTCTCTGCAATCACGTTCCAGAGCTGGATCTGCGCCCCACTGCCTTGTGGGTCAGGCAACTGAGCCAAAGGTACCTGGCGGAGTCCCTCAAGCAAACCTCCAAAACACCCACTGCCTTGTGGGTAAGGCTTTTGAGCCAATGGCTCCGGGTGGAGCCCCTCATGTAAACATCCGAAGCACAACAACCACCTCGCGTGCGATTGCCCACCAATGTAATTGTATGCCTGCACACAAAGCACTCAACATCGGGTGCTGGAAGGTGCGCACACTACCAGACCGAAATTCGCTTGCGCGCCCCGAGCGACGCACTGCACTGGTCGCGAAGGAACTGGCGCGCTACAACATCGATATTGCGGCGCTCAGTGAAACTCGGCTCGCTGAGCAAGGTAAGTTGCACGAAACTAGTGCCGGCTATACGTTCTACTACGTGGGAACCGGCATCAGAGCATCACTTGATCACGGGGTCGGATTTGTACTATCCGATTACCTAGATGGCCAACTGGTGAGTGAGCCGACTAGCATCAGCCCGCGACTGATAACTGTTCGCCTACGACTCGGAAGACGTAAGTTTGCCACTTTTAGAAGCACGTGCGGTCCGACCATGTGTTATCCTGATGGCGCGTGATCAATTCTACCCTCAGTTATCCTCCCTGATACGGTCTCTGCCGAGAAGGGAGGTGATTTCAACGCGCGCGTTCGGCGTGATGCATCGGTGTGAACAGATGTCAACAGTCCGCATGGCATTGGTTCAGCGAATGCGAACGGTGACAGATTGCTGTCACTGTGTGCCACTCACGGCCTGACGATCACGAACGCTCGGTTTGCACTGAGTGCGAGTGATATAGCAACTTGGACGCACCCACGGAGTGGTCACGCTCACCTGCTCGACTATCATCGTCAGCGTGACATGCGTGAAGTGCGCATGACATGTGCATTGCGTGGAGCTGCGTGTCCCACTACTAACAAATTAGTGCGGAGCAAACTCTACAAGTATTTTCGTAAATCTATGTATTGCACTCCCGCCGTGAAACGGCATATATTTAAGATTCTCTCTCTCGTTACTGTGGTGAAACGTACTGAGCTGATGTTGGCGATGTCCTCACGCTTGTGTTATCTGCAATGCATAGCCACAATGGGCAACCTGTGGCACCACATTGGTGACGAGGGGACAGTTGCTGCCGAGGAGACCATCAAGCGCAAACTGTAGGCGGCCTGCTTATTTTGATGACAATAATGCGACGATTAGCGCATTGGTGTGTGAGAAGAATGCAGTATTTGCTACACATGTGGCAGACTCCAGTGACTTAGGAAAGAAGAGTCAGTTTCGCAAAATTCCACGGTGAATGATCCGAGAGCTCCGTCGCAGTAAAAATGCATGTTGGACGGAGGAGTCAAAGCAGATGGAATGCCACACCGAACCCCGCCAACACAAGGACCGAGATTGGAGCCGCTGAAGACTCTAATAGATGGTACTTCAGGCGCTGTCTGCCCACAGACTGCAGACATAATGCAGATTCAACAAAAGGACTTTAATTGTCGCTTGAACAACCGTTCAAAGATTGACTGGCCTACTTTGAACGGTCTAAAACAGCACGAGGTGAATGTGAGTTTGGCGAACATGCTTATACTGGAAGAGACACAGAGAGAATTTGCTCAGATGCGAGACGGCAAGTGTGCCTGCACCGACGGCATGCTACTTGAATTAATGAAACACGGCGGACCCGCGTTGGTTACCGCGTAGTATCACTTGGTTTAACACGTGTGAATTGATCAGGAGGTGTCTCCTGAGCTGAAGGATACCCTTGTGCTACAAGGGCAAAAGGAGCAAGTAATGTGCCACGAATTACTGTTTCTGTACAAAAGGAGACCATCTTTAGCTGTAAGCTTCTCGCAAGCTGCGACGGCTTACGTCTCTGTAGTCGTAGAGCTTTAGTTTTATACATCTTACATGCCTTCACCTTGTCCTTTTGCTGGCTTTCCTATAATAAACCCTCCTTATCCCTCTTATATTTACTAGGTGCAATGTGCTATTTGATAGTCCCTTCAATGCGCCTTAATTTATCCCGTAAAGACGTTCATCGACCACACAGTCGTCGCAACTGCTCCGACGCCTCTTCTTACACGGTCGCCCAGTTATCTATCTTGTATGCAATTACCCAACTTGTTTTGACATTCTTCTTATGAGAATCCAGCCAGGCGTATTTGCTCCGCTTGTCACCATCCATTAACCCCGTTCAAGCCGTAACAAATTCTCTGGCCCTTATTTTTTACATACGGGTGACTAGCTCAGCCACTGGCTGTGGAACACTCAGCCTGCCATTTGGTTGCATCTTCGTTTGTTTTCCATGCACAGTGATTCCCTTAACACATACACCTGTTTACAACGCCTGATACTTTTGATCTCCACACAGGACAACTGATGCTTATGCTAGGCCAGTTCTGGCAGCATTTGCCCCTCTCATCCAATTACTATCGGTTCTCGAACTTGCTCGCAAAATACCAGAATTGTAATATAACATTTTCGGTCCATCCAATGTTTTCAGCTACCAGATAAGCAGTAAAAGATTTTATTCAGATATTATCATAGTCCTGTACAAATTCATTGAAGCTTTGCTTACTCGTGTTTCTCTTTCGGTCCCTTTTCTGTAGGTTATAAATACCTTTATGAAACACCTTTACCAAGAACCACTTTGCGACACCCACCTGGTCATTGATGCAACACGGGTCCTTAAAATCTTCCATATCTGCTCCTTATCTGCTCCACCAATGGAATTCATAAGGTGATTGTACAATATACAAGTCAACCGAGTCTTCCGAGATCGCCAGTTCCAATCAATCGCGGTCGACCCCAACAAAGCCAACAACTCAGACAACGAAAATAAATCAGCGAATTATGACTGCGAATAACCGGAGGATCAATCGGTCGGAGGCAGGCTCACCGAGATCATTTAACCGGTCAAACTGTGATTGTTGGCAGTGTTCAAGGCCGTGGTGGGTTTTCAACTGACAAATCTCCTACAAAATATCACGATTGTCTGCTTAACAATGCGATGTGGCGGATGTGACTCGCTACCAAATAAGCTCACTTTCCCCCTTTCACGGATTGGCAATCCGATCGATACCATATCTCACAAGTTGTGTGCATATACCCGTTCTCATCTACACGTACCGGTTTAAAAAGTGACATACTGCCATCCTTAAAAAGTTTTTATGGATTGGTCGTCATGCTACACTCACCTGATCCGCACTGTGAACAAAACCTCATCAGACCAGTTCCTCACCAACAAACACTCCAATGATCTCTTCTGCAACACTTATTTGTACAGCTCCTTCTTTGCGAACCTTTTTGCCTGTTTAATTCTGATGATGCCTGCCGAGTCATACGTCGATACGCTAAAGGATAAACTTCATTCACTCTTTGGGACACATGGGACCACACCACTGACTACATATGTATTACTCGTGCTTTTGGATCTATTCATTGTTCTGTTACGTGCACCAATGCAATCCTCTGATCATGCGGCAAAAGCGTGCCACGCTTTTCCGAGAATAATTATTTTACTGGCGGTTTTTGTGAGTAGTGTGTTTTCGTGGAAAGTAGAAGCCATGCTTAAACTTTGCGCAGTAATCTGCCTCGACGGGAATCGAACCCGTTTGTCCGGGGTTCGATGTCCCGTCAAGTCAGATTATTGCGGAAAGTTTACTCATGGTTTCTACTTTCTACGAAAAATAAATATTTTGTTGCTTCTTTATTTCATGGAGTTCAACAAGGCCATCGTCAGAATTAACTCGTGGGAAGTTGTTGACAGTGTACGGGTCATTGCCACATATTGGCTGCTGAGGAAAGATATCTTCGCCATCAGTCATTACCACGTCACATTTGAGCTCTACCTTGCAGTCCTTGATCATAAGGTATCACGTTTCGTTTACGGATGATTGCAGGTCGTATGGAGCTTGCGACTGAATCTAGCACACCATCAAGCCAACCCGCCAAACCTATTGGCCTTAGAGATCTCGAAAGATAACAATCAATCTGGAGGCTAAGGTGATGAGACAAGTACAGATGTTGGACAAAGACGTGATTGAAGAGGTACACAGGCCAAACAATTCCTTTTTGTCTTAGTGCAAAAGGATAATGGGAAGAATCATTTCATTTTGAAGTTCCGAAGGCTGAATAAAATCTCCTTCGGTCATTTCGCTCCAGTACCATCAGTTGCTGACATTTTGGATAGATTGAAACAGTCAAGGATATTCACGGTACTGGATATGATATCTAGATACTGGCAACTGGCGATAAAGGAGAAGACCGAGAAAATACGGGGTTTATCTTCTGTAAAAACAATCCAAATTTAAAAGCATACATTTTAGATTATCGGAGCTCCGTTTACCTCCCGAGGTCTAATAATACGCTTACTGTGTGACTTGTAGAACGTGACGGTGTACGGCAATGATATCGTGCTGGAGACCCAAGCGGAGGTGGAGCACAGTAGTCAACTGGAAGCAGTCTTGGAACGGATTGAACAGTTTGGACTCCGTGTAAATGGACCGAAATTCCAGGTTGGAAGGACTTATGTCACTTTCTGTGGCTAAAAACTGAGACAAGGTTAACTGAAGCCACTAACTGCGAAAATATTAACAACTCACCCCAGTTCCTACCATAAAGTGCAATCTCAGAGCGTTCCTGGGCCGTACTGGGTACTATAGCAAAGCCATCAACAAATTCAACAGTTTGGCCTCACCATTGTACGAGCTACTAAAACAGGATAACAAAAATGCACTTGGACTGCAGAATCCCAACCAGCCCTTTCTACAAGAAATGAAAAGGTGGGAGCTTAACTTGAAATTGAGTATTGCTAGAGATACGTTCACGGTGACCACTAATACTAGCGAGGTCGGCGTCTGTGCGGAATTGAAACAAAGCCATGGAACGATTGAGTATGCCAGCAGAATTTTGACACCAGCAGAAAGCAAATATTCAGCCATAGAGAAGGAATGTCTCGCAACCGTCTGGGCGTTGGACAAACAGCGGCCATATTTGCTAGGGCAGCTATTTCACATGGAAACGGACCACAAGCCGTTGGAATGGATTAATCCTGTCAAATAAGTTAAGGGAAGCTAGCTTGATGACCTTTGCGCCTCAGCAATAAAAATTTAACGATAAATTACGTGCCGGGGAATGAGAACCACAATGCGAACTTTTGTCGCGCATGATGAGCGAAGATGACCTGCCAAGTGTGGCTTTCGGTATTAATGGTATACCGTTGAAGCAGGATTAGACACAATTGGCGGCCGAACTACATAGTGAAAACTCTTGCGCAAAACCATCACCGCACTAACTACCGGTCAATCAGCCTTAAACAAGAGCCAACAGAAGCTGCTCGAACCGTTTGTGGATATCAGGCGGTAGTAACACTTCGGTGCTGGTTATTCCGACGAAACCAAAGCAGAGACTGGTCATTTCTCGTCACTAGATGGCGCACAACGGTTGCTTCAAGACCTACGAACTACTGAGACAACGCGCCTATTAGCCGGGCATGAAGAGAGGTGTAGAGACACCTGCTTTCATACAAGCAATGTCAGCTGTTGAAAACCTACTGCTGAGGTGCACAACAACCAGTGCTTTTGATTCCGTTATCGGAGATTGGTGAACTATGATCGGTCAACGTGATGGGACCATTTCCATTGACCATACGGAGTAACCAATAGATCATATTGATGACGAAGCCATTCGAACGCTGAAATGAAGGAACGGGAACCCCGGATCAACCAGCGACCAACATCACCCAAGCCGTCATGAAACGTTTGATGGCGGATCACGGAATCCAAATGTTATGATAACAGACAAGAGTTCGTGATTTGACGGCGAGCAGTGCACGGAACTGCTTGGCGAACTTGGTATCATGCACATGTCGACAAGCCCATACTACCTGCAAATAAGTGGCTTGATGGAGCCTACCAATAGAATGAGTGAAGAGTGGCTGGCGGCAACATGTTGAGAATAGAAGGAAGCTTCGCCACTGTTGTTGCTGATGCATCAAGCATCCAAACAGCCTTCGACGAAGAAATCACCATTCTAATTGATTCACGATCGAGCAACTCGCCTACCCGTGAATGTAGAGGTTGAAATGTGAATAACTTGCCGAATATCTACCACAAAAGCACTCGATAACTGAAAGTCAGCCAACCTTAAACTGAAGGAAACGCAGGAGCAGTGGATGGACTAGTCCCAGACCATTAATGATGAGATGCGTGTAGAGTTTCCGATCGGTTGGAAGGTGAAATACAAGGACCATCAACACATTCCCAACTGTTGCCGAGAGGAGAGGAAACTACCACCGAAGTGGAAGAGGCCATACTAGGTGGTCAACGGGCGAGATCCAGTGTATACACTCGCTAGGCAAAGCTATTCACGGCTAGTAGATAGCGGTGAGTTGAGGAAGTGGCAAGTGTTGGAGGAGGAAAGATTTTGGTATCTGGAGCATCCGCGACGGTCAGGGAGACCGATAGAAGGCAGCTGGGGCGAGCACTTTGGATGGGGAGGAGTGTGGAGGATTGAAGGCGGACACTACGTCGCCACATATCAATTACATGGAAGTGCCAGGATGCGAAATGGTCACCAGCCACCAACAGGCCGTAATAACTCCCCTAAAGGAAAGGAACACCATGGAACCTCAGTTGTATGCGCGAGGACTGGCCACAGAAGCAATGCACACCAAGCAACCACTAGATGCAGAAAGATACCCGCAAAATGCAACCTCCGACTTGGACTGTGAAGATGAGTGCATTCAGCGTTGGTAGGAAACGATGGACCTAATATAAGCTATGTTTGAAACAATCAATAATCCCGATTGTGCCTCGGATTTTTACAAGTTGTATGTAGAAAACCAGCGTAATTTGCTATGTATATGCCTTAGAGTAATGCCGATATACACAGTTGGAGTACGACGACATTCCTGTCAGCTGACTCGGTGGAGTTTACCTATCTCGGTACAGCGAGAATGGGCGCAACCAAGTTTCCGAAATACGAATTACCATGCGATTGCCCACTGCCCCCAGTGACAATTAGCATGAAAATGTCGTAAGGCATGTAACAGCCGCGTCTGGATGTCATTGACTGAATACATTCCTGACGAACCTTAATGGTCGAAAGTTCAGCCATACGTCTGTTTGATATTCGCATTTAATTCACTTTGTACTTTTCTGAAAATGTTTCCGTACCCCTACTTTTTCGAAGCTGATCACATTAGCTGGGATGCGTTTCGAGGGTCGTGTTTACAAGCAACTACTCTGAAAATCGTTGGAATCGGCTGCATAGAAGGATGAGATTGGTCCCACGGAGATAAAAGATCGATCCCACAGAGGTAAATATCCGTCGCACGGAGAGAAATGATCCATTCCACCGGGGTAAATATGAGCACGTTACTAATTCAACCAGCCAAAGTGAGCTCTGACTCTAATCTGAAGAAAATAGCTAGACGCGCCAACCGCACTGCAGCGTCTGCGTCACTAAATCCACTGGGTCACCACACTCCCAAAAGCGGTCAAACCTTAAACATGTCTGTTTCCACTCCTCCAAACATAGAC
Source organism: Dicrocoelium dendriticum (assembly GCA_944474145.2). Taxonomy (NCBI): domain Eukaryota; kingdom Metazoa; phylum Platyhelminthes; class Trematoda; order Plagiorchiida; family Dicrocoeliidae; genus Dicrocoelium; species Dicrocoelium dendriticum. The sequence continues at coordinate 78,312,951 of OX104060.1, read as the reverse complement.
GCTTCACCTGGAAATTCAGCCATGACACCGACAGATCAGAGCTGGAGACGATCCGGTGCAGGTAACAAGCAGGTAACGTACGCGCCGATTTCCTCAACAAACACACCGGGAGTGACACACGTAGGTCCATCTTCGGTACCGAGCACACATGGAGCAACGCAGCTGTCGCCGTCATCTCCAGTTGTGCAATCTAAACAGCCCAAATTATCAGCAAAAACTATAAAGCCGACACCCGCTAGACGAAACTACGCTGCGTTAATTCTGGTATACACCAATGTTCCCGAGTCCAAATCTGGCACAATAAAAGGCAAGTTTGCAGACAATCGCAACCAGTGGAGTTCCGCCTGCGATACGATGGGTATTCGGGTTGAGCCTGTAATGATACAACGCGTAGCGAGTCACCGATCTTAGTGCATGCTGGTGAAGCTTGAATTCTTCGAGTAACACTAAACGTAACAGATGAGACAGTCTGTCTTGCTCTCAGCTGTTCGTCTTCGTAACTCACTGAGCGGAGTGCGCATATTACCTGATCTTCTTGGGAAAAATCGCCCAAAATAAGCAGTTGACCAACGCGGCATTTCTAATAGGGATAGCAAAAAAACATAGTTGGTTAAGGTGTTCCCGATCCTCTGGATTCTTCTGATCACGATGCGCAAACACATGATCGAGAGCAGTGACGCTAGATCCACGAAGAACTCTCTATTGGCAGTGTTATTGCCAAATGTTTGACAAGAGTTCCGTCATCACCTAACTACAAGGATGCTGTCCAAGGCTAATAAAAATAGTATTATGCGCCGAGGGATTGACGTAAATTTTTTTGGATAACTGGTCAAAGTTTCGAGCCAGATTACCAACAGATATCCAGCTAAAGGCATCAGGCCCATGGCCAAGAGATGCAAGCAATTCGATGGAACTTGCAAACGCTGCAAATGTTTTATCTGCACAGTCCTGTGGAGAGACCGACACAACAGCACCCACGGCACACAACAGGACAGAGCGTAGCACGAGCGGAACATCAGTTCAGAAACGCACAACCAATCCAAACTAATTAACTAAAATTAATAAACAAAACAAAACGATTAAAGGCGGTCACCTAAGGGTCGGCTAAAAATGCAAACACAATTAGCACATAGATCAAAGCACTCCTAACAAGGAAAACACTTGCTTGCATGTACACAAATGTCCAAGGCCTTCTTAGTTGGCTGAACATTAGAAATTCATGCCTCACAACAGCGGGATCTTATATTGAATTAGAGACTTGATTAAACCTCGCGATAACCGACTCTGCGATTAATTTACCCGGTATACCTCTGCTTCAGAACAATAGGACCGGAAGGGGTTGGTTGTGTGATTATTTCTTATAATACAAAGTTCTAATGTGGTTATCGATCACTCGGAAATCCGCGCTCCTGATTCGCTTTGGGGCTGCTTGCATTTGGGGAACAAGGACGCATGTCAACCAACCGTGATTTATCGCTCACCAATCCCTACGTCGGAACTGGACGCTAAACGGAATCCCGTTTTCCACATTCTTATCGTTGGAGAATTCAATGTGCATGACATGGAAACGCTAGCAACCGATGATGCGCAGTTTAAAGCCTGCTTGAAAGTGCTAATTGCTAGCCACCCTCTGGACAATCACGTAACCTCTCAGAAGATTTCGGACTGTTAACAAGCCGTCGATACTCATGTTCGACGGGATAGTTACGCGCACACCACTGGGTTGCAATGACCATGTTACTTTACTCTTTGACTATATATGCTATGCGGAATACCCAGAAAAGTAGGATGATAAAGTGCATACCTTCACGCAATATAACGTGTCATTTATGCTTGTTAAGTCTACATCAAACTTTTTTAACCGAATGCCCCCCCAGATGTTGCCTGGGAAACGCTTACAAGGACATTTAGCACGCTGGTAGCACATGCATCGGAAATGAAGTCCTTCCAACCTAAAAACAAACATACCTCATTTTTGAGGGGCAGAAAACATAACTGTATATTCCTGAGGGATTTGGCATGTCGAGCTCACAGGGACTGCCGAATGCCGAAACCTGGACTGCATACGTGACACATCGTAACTTCTTTGTAAAACTGATGGGCGAGGACAAAGTTGCGCATAAGTAGGAGTTAGTGAAGCCATTATGCACGAACTGCAAACATCAGTACAGACATTATAAGCCTTCAGAAGGGGAAGCGCGAGATTCCAGCATTGGTTACGGCTGATGGATTCACGCGATCAGCAATGGAAGCAGCTGATCTTTTACAGCTTCAGAACATCCAAAGTTTTCAACAGATAACCAGCTCAAAACTGCCCCTCGTTTCTATTACGCCACCGTCGGGTTTAGACAACATCATCTTTACTGTGGAAGCTGTGTTGAAGAAGTTGTTTTCCTTGCGTATGCACAGTTCTCCTGGAGTCGACAACAGCCTACCAAAGGCTCTGTAGGCGGTAGCTAGTGATCTAGCAGAACCCCTGGCTGTTTTCTATCAACGAGGTCTAGAGGAGAACCATATTCTACCAGTATGGAAGCGAGGGGTCATCATTCCTATCAATAAAGGCGGTAGCCGCACTGATCCTGCCAACTACCGTCAATAACACTACTTCCCGTACTATCCAAAGTGATGGAATCAATCATCGCAGAAGCGCTGATGCAATATCTGGAAAGCCACAATTTAATAGCCACAGAGCAACATGGATTTCCTCAAGAGCTTTCATGTACTACTAAACTATTAATTGTACGTAATAGCTGGACTGAAACCGTTGATGATGGAGTGGAAGTCGATGTCACCTACCTGGACTTCTAAAAAGCGTTTGATCGCTTAGACCATGGGATACTTCTTCAGAAGTTTCGGAACTACGGCTTTGGCGACTCAAATCTGGGTTGAGTTAGCAATTTTCTGGACGAATGACGGTTGGAGGTTACATTCCGGGAATCATTGTCTGATACAATTGATGTGGTATGTGGTGTGCCACCAAGCTGGGTGTTTGGCCCACGTCTATTCTTGGTATTCATAAACGATTTGGCGAGGTCGATTGCTTCCCATTTCCCATTTTTCTCTGGTGATATCAAGATATGTCGAAGGAGCAGAAGACAGGACAACCACGAACGACCCCAGTGCGATCTTAACACGATCTCGAACTGGTCTGTTCACAATACCCTGCCGTCCAACGTAGAAAAATGTCGCATTGTACAACAACGCCATAGACATAACTACACATATTTGCGTGTGACACACCGATTGCAGACCAACTCCCAAGAAGGCGACTTTGGTGTCCTGGTACAGAGCGACCTCAACTGTTCAAAATAGGCTGAGGTAGCTGCGAAAAGATGCAAGCAGCACGTCGGCATGCTGCGAAGGGCATTCGGGAGATTCGACCCATCAATCTTCCCCATGATGCACAATTCCTACATGCGCCCGCATGTTAAATACGCTATCCAAGCTTGACAACCTTGGTTGGAGCGCGACCTAGAGGTGTTAGAGGCACTACAACAAAGAGCAACAAAGAATGTAAACAGTCTGGGCCATCACTTCTACCACTGAAGGCTGAACTTGATGGGAAGTTTCAGCGGACGCTATCGAAGGCTGCTCGGCGTCTTATATTAGCGTCTCAAATATGGATTGACTCCAACTAGTATGCCGCCACGTGCAGAAACAGCCACAAAACGCAACCCAGTGGTAACTTCTTGAAATTGAAGGAACAATATACCTGTCTAGAGTGTCGACCTAACTACTTTTCCCTTGCGTTGGCTAACCCTAGAACGCACAGACGCAGTCGAATCCTCCTCTACCATGGACGTTTTCAAAATATACTTAGATGTTGGTTAGCTCCCAGCACTTTGTTACTTAAAATGCGCTATTGTGAAAATACTGTCTAATGACTACAGTAACTGCACCAAAAGCGGACCAAATTGGCAACTCTCGCTTTGTACAGCGACTAGAAGGGGTGGTAGTAAGATGTTCAGGTGACTCTCAAAAAGATCTTTAAAATAAGACCACCAGAGTTCTTGTGCAACGAGAGGAAAAATAAATTCTCCGATAAAATGCAAGTACGGTTGACTTCGAAATTGCAAAAGCACCGTTTGATGGTGATCCGCGAATGATAGATCCAAAAGATGAAGAGTGGTAGGGGTAGATCGCGGACCTACATCGAATGATAATACGTAGGTCTCTGTGAGAATAAATCCGAAGATTTAAGGGCGAATAACGCAGGAGGACACATTTTTTGCGACCGCTTGGTGAGTCAAAGCACCAGAGTGTCAGTCGAAGTACCAAGTATACACCTGATGAATGGAATGATCGAACATGTAGTACAGATCTAAAGGACCTCTTCGGAGCTAGTTCGATCTCTCACCACTAGTTAGGAACTATTATTGTACTTCGAATAAACGATCATATTATCCCCACGCACAGACAAAGTTTTCATAGAGCACTTTTGCCTTAGTATCTGCTTACTTTCTGCTGCTCAGCGTCGTGCTGCTACTTGACACAGTGAGCTGGTTGACGTTATGTGCTTTTCCGACTTCTGTCACACGGGTCAGACGAAGGATGTGGTTGGAAAGGTCAACTAATAGCGGACCAGCGCGCGATCTGACTGCATTCTTACTTGTGATGGGCTAGTCGGCGCACTGGTTGACAAGGTCACAAATAGTGGCGATGGGGTTTTTGATTATCCATCAATCCTAATCGATTGTTGAACATGCAACAAAGTAGCATGATAGTATGCAAACGGCAATAGAGGAAAACGGCTTTTCCTTGACTTGATCGACACAAGAGTGATCTTTCGAACAAGTGTAAAATCCACAAATTGCTTGAAAACCGGAGTATGGCACACTTGAAATTTAGCAACCAAATCCGGCACAAACACAGATGTGAATCAGACATTGATATGATGAGGATACTCCCGAGAATAAGTCTGCAACTTACAAAGCTGATAAGCCGGATTTGAATGAATAGTGGGTTAATTGTACGCAGTAAATTTATGAGAATACTCCCACAATGAGGCAAATGAGTCGAATTTAGTACGATCGCACGCTAGATGCAATGCCGAAGGTAACAGCACCAACCGTATAGCAAACTTGAGGCGTTTGTGCCAATTTTCGCCCCCTTGGCACCGGTGTGACATTACTCTCGCGCTGGAGGGTATGGTATACAGTGCTCCCGTCCGTTTAACTCACCTGTACAGTGGCGAAACTTGGCTTATTATATTGAGAGACTTAAACAGGCTAGTTACATTCGACCATTGTTGCCTTCGCAACTTAGCTTATGTCTGGTGGGAGCGTCGCGTGATCAGTGGACGTGTTTAACGTTGTGTATTTCATGTAGAAAAAGTGCGTGGTCCGTTCAGTACCGTTGTATCAAGCACCAGCTTCCGATGACCGGGCGACGTGTTTCGCATGCCAGCACACTACTCCTGGGACGTGCATTGCTTACTCGACCAAGATGTTAGTGGGGGAAAGAGTGGGAAGGCCATGCGATGACTTGGTCAATAGGAATGTAGACCCTCACTTCGGTCTTGGTGTCGGTTGGTTTTCCCGAGTACCACGCTGGGATCCGAATAATGATGAACACGTGTGGTTGGATACACGGGTTGACATGGCGAGAAGCCGGCATTAATTGCGTTTGTGTTGTGCGTTTTCTTCGTCCTCGTCATCTCGCTTATCCTCTCCTTGCAATCACCTTTTCATATTCAAGGCTTAATATAACACTGGCATCGTAATGCGTTTTTGTTTTGACGTTGTATTCTGTAATGAGTTGAATCGCGTTGTTTCATATAGCTTATCTTTTTGTATTGCCGAATATCAGCTGAAATGTGTTCATAAATTTTGACTGACTTGTATTTATGAGGATGATGACGTATGTATCCCAGATCCTAACGTCTTTACTTTACTTAACAACAGATTTTAAAGTACCATGAAGGATATTACATAGGATACTGCAAGAAATGGAGTTGCTCGCTAACAAAAATTTCCCGGCAGGTTAAAAGAAATACCGAACTAAAGTAATTGTACATATCAGAAGCCACGCTACATCAGTTGTATGCGTACTAACGTATTTCTTACAAAACTGAAGCATTAACTTTTGTTTACAAGCTGTGTCCGCAATCTCCGATGTCATTTTCATTCATCGTCGCAGTTGTTGTTTTCCAGATGAATAACTTACTATAAGGAACAAAAGTTTACTGCAACGGTGATTTAGTTGCAAAAATTCGTGGGACCGGGGTTCGATTCCCCGTCGAGGCGGATTACTGTGCGAAGTTTAATCGTGACTTCTACTTTCTACGGATATTACACCACTCACCAACACATCCAAAAGAAATTTGTAAGAGTTGAAGTACAATGATATCAGGCTGTGTGGGGACAAATTTTCGATGGGAACCCAGTAAAAGTGACAGTATTCGAACACAATCGACTGAGTGTTTGACCAGTCCATGTGCGTACGGTTAGCTGAATTCGATGCTATTTATTATGCGTGGGTTGAATTATACACTGCATTGAAGTAACTCGGTTACCGCCTGCTTGGAACCCTATCTATTTGGAAATAGAAGCGAGAGACATTGTAGAATCTTCCACAACATGGATACCAGTTTAAGCACCAAATTCCTATGACTTGCCAAAGCTTCGTACTATGCCGAAGCATATAGCTAGTAATCAACTAGCTTGGCGTACTGGTTGGGGTTTAACTACTAATCATCTAAATTGGGAAAGAAGTTTAAGGTGGAAAGGTATCACCGAATTGTTAGATCACCACTATACAACCACGTTAGTGCTCCACTGCAGCTAAACAGCAAGGCTGGGAAATATGTGGTCTTGAGAGATTCAGCTTGGTGCTATCTCATGGTCTCTCCTATGCAGGTAGATTGGGGTGTTGATATCACAAGGTGAAACCACTTAGTCAAACTGGTACACGATGATCTAGTGGTGTTTCAACATAACGTTTTGATATGGTTTTGCTCTAACCCAAATATATTGTAAAGCCAAGTAAACAAACCTCGGACTACTATGTGTAAATTTGCTCTCAGAGAAAATTAAGCTGTATTTTCCAGTAAGCACCATCAGCAAACGTCCGTTTATGCAGTTTATATGAAATTCCACCTTTTACTACATATTCTTTGCTCCCTTGAATATACATAATCGACCGATGTCCATGCGCATGAACAGCTCTGCTGAAAATGATGATATGCGCTCAAAGTCTGTGAGCTTAGATGAACCTTTAACCAAGTTCTTTCACCGATGTCTTACTGAGATGCGGTTTCTCACCATATAAGCACGCGGAATCAGCACTACGAGCCACAACTGTGACACACGTGCGGAACTAGGTAAATATCGTCCGATACATTACTTCTGGTGATGTCCAAGATCATACAGTCCGTTGCCGCTGGGCACTCTAGTTGTCGATCTTGAGCAGCCCAGATTTTGCCGGGATCGGACTCGCACCACTAGAGCACTGATAGGCCCTAGTTGTTGAGTAGGATCTGTCGATGTTAGGATAGGAGTGGATACCATCTAGCTGGATTTCTTAGGGGTCTTTAACCGTCTGCACCATCGCATAATACTTCACAAGCTTCAGTCTTATAGAATAAACGCTTCGTTCTAGGGTAAATTGGTTGGTTTGTCGTTTGAAAATTTCGACATGATGAATTTTATAGCAACCATTTGGACCCAATTGACTTTCACTGCAGCGTCACATAGGGCTAGGTACTCGGACTACACATGCCCCTAATATTCCTACAACATTTCTCCAAAGAAGTGTCCAGCAAGTTTTATTCTTTTCTGAAAATTTCGAAGCATAACATACCATCGATGCAATGAAAGGTCATACAGTACTGCAAAGTGGCTTCGAGGAGCTCAACTTTGGTCGACAGAGAGCATGATCTAAATCGTGCCCTAGTGCGGATAGCTTGGCAAACGCCAACAAGACATTCATAACTATTGGGTAGGATTAGGAATCCTAGTTTGTGCTTCCCACGAGAAAGAACTCAGAGTGCTCTTGTAAGATAACCTTCTCCGTTTGTAGCGGACTGAAAGCGCATTAAAAACGGTAAATTAGCAGATTCGTTTCTTGCGAATGGTCTCCGGAATGTTCACCGTCTCAATCTTCTTGCAAACTCCTGGATCATATGTCTAACTGCATGTGGAATACACTATCCAATTTCATAGTCCAGGCAGAAGCACGGTCTCACGGTGATCGAAAAGACACAACATAGGGTGACAAGAAGTGTGGGGTGCTTACTCCAACTTCCGCACAAACTCAGGCAGGAAAACCTAGCGGCTTATTGTGGACATTATAAGAGTTTGTGACGATGTTGCTTAATGGTGTTCAACATCCGGGAAATCCCAATCACTCTTTTGTTATCACCACCAGCTCACGCAAAACAACTCCCCACTGGACAAACAGTTTACTTTTACTAGGCAATGCAGCCGAGTGGAGCTTCGAAGAAAACCTAACTCCTCCCGAGTGTTACGTCCGGGGAACTCCATCACTTTGCATGCGGAGATGAGCACTTTGCGTGGCCTAATTCAGGTCCATCGAATGATGACAACGCTGAGCCTGCGGTATAGGCATCCGCTTCGTTTGCACGCGACGCTGGAGTCACTGCGATCTCACTAACGCCAACCATTTGTTGCGCACAGCGCTGTATACCTTAGTTATCGATCCTGAATTTTAATCGTGCAATTAGCGCCTTGACAATCTTAGTGGATTTGCCAGGCATTTATCTTTTTTATCATTTATGACCAATTGCTCCTAAATTCCTTCATCGCGGCATCAAACAGAAATCGTCAAAAACTTAAGTAGGTTTCAGTATGGGACTAAAACGCATACCGTATGCTTAAAAAACCCGGAGCCCTAATAGCTGCGCTTGAAAACGAGACAGGTTTACATCACCAAACCATGGTTAACAGGAATGTAGAGTCACAAATAAAATCATTTCGAATTATGTCAATTTACAGTCGAATGATAAATAGATCGTTGCTAGAAAGCTCCTTGTTGGTTCAGATTTTTTGACACATCAAATTGGATGCAAGCAAATGAGTTCTGCTTGAAATTTTGCGTAAGTTTGGGATTTCCATTTGCTTTCCACAGCTCTCCAATAATTAACTCGTAATTTCTTGCTGGTGTTACAGAATTATTAATTCACTCAAGCTGAACCAAATCACCTTTGCTTATGCGGGTCCTTTGTATTGCGTTGTTATATCCATATTTCATTGTTAATAAAGCGAGAACTAGAATTCACTAGATTCTGTAATATGAGTAATAAACAGTAGAGTTCGGTGGGTTCTCGACACTGTGCAACAAGGTATATAGTACTGAATCCGAAGGTGCCGGATTGTAAGTGCCGGAATTTTAATTGCAACCGATACTAAGAAGCAATAATTTATTATAGATATACAATTTTTGATAACTGAGTCGTGTGTGTCACGCCGGCATATTTATTGTTCGTTTCTGCTGGATTCGAGAGTACAATGATGAAAGTTTATCTACTAATCTGATATTGAATTACACCATTTTTAAGCATTTAACTACTATCAATACTGATATCTTTGGACACTGCCCACTGCAACAAAATCTGTGTAGAAGCAAAAAAATACTTCGTTTCACACACACATTAATATCCATTCTTTGTTAAGGCGATAATGCAATGATTGATGTGAAACGCTAATCCCGTCCTTTTATTTGATCTCTCTGAATGTAAAGTGTGACCACTATCCGCAGACAATGCTTCAGACAACGAAGGCGCTGGCAAGCACTTTTACTAGAAACGTTTCTAATGTTAAATAATCAATTCCTTCATGTCTGCTGGTGTATTGTTTATGTATTCTTATAACGCAATAAATCCAATGCAATACCTTTAACCATGCTTCAGACAATCTCAGCAGATTACTAAAAAGAATCGTTTTGGTGTTTCACCACTCAGTGCTATGACAAGCGCAATCTTCAACTGGGATACCTAACATTATTGTAGCCGTATTACGTGGCAGACATCATAGTAATAGAAAAAGACGGGTATTTTGCAAAAGTGCAGTCCATTCCGGAGCACAGTAGTAATTTTCAGCTTGACAAAACACCATAGAATAATAATGAAGCCTGGATATATCAGTGAGTCCTTAGTATAGGCGGATGAAACAAACTAGAACGCAGACACCGAAAAAAGGGACGCACTAAAAAATATATATATTTATATATATATTTATATATCTTCATATCCATGTATCGCAATTTATACCTTCTTTCTGCTTCCATGAGTGGCTGAAGATTGTTTTCAATTTGTTAAACTTAGGCGAACAAGTAAAAATGGTCAATACAACAATACCACAGTTTGAGTGCATATAGAAAGTTTTGGGCGTTTCTGTATATCGCTGTTCTTTACAGATGAGTAGTAATTCTAAGATACTAAGAAAACAGTTATTTAGCAGGGATTTTGTGACTTGAACTCTTAAAGACTACAACACATTTACTTCCAACGCAAGCCCACTCTTGTTTATATTCCTTCCAAAATCACTTTTCCTGAACGACTATCAAGTATGTATTAGCCTAGTGTATACATTACCCTCGTGTGCATAAGCGTGACAATTGGAACAGAAGCGCTTCTTGTCAAGTATTCGACTGCTGGGTGAGGACCCTCATTTATTGTCGCCTTATGTGGGACAAGATTGGCCATCAGATAAGTAATTTCCTTGACAAGTTGCTAGCTTTTTTGGTGAAAATTGACCACCCCACTCGGCATCTACGAGCCTACATACTCTAGACCTCCACGATGTATGGCCCCTAGTTTAGCGACTCCAAATAGTCAGTGTTGGGTAGCATGGAAACCAGAGTTGGGTAGGCGAATTGTGTGCGGTACTCGCACATGCTAAGCATCAATATTCGCACACAAATCGGCATTCGCCATGTGTTGACGACGATTGAGGACCCATGACTGTCGCAGCTGGTAATGACAGCCGAAAGGCCTGTTGAAAACAGCATATAGGTAAATAACCAACAGCGTATTCGCAGCACGGATGACAACCGCCACTCCTAAATGTGTTCTCCAATTAGGGACGAATGTGTATCCACAACTGCCAGAGTGTCCTTCTTCCTGGTAAACAAAGTGACCGGAATACTGCTTCTGAAGCAGTTGGACAACAGATTGTCTTCATCAACGTTCGTACTTTTCCTCTACTCTTACCCAGTTAGCATGTAAATATTCATTTTCCTGTGATTTACGAGTTGCTGATAAGGGCATATCATTTACAGAGAGTGAAAGTATAACTGTGCACATCATGTTAAGAAGGAATACGACGAATTTTCTTGATTGTATTGCAGAAAAATATTTTACTCCAAGTTGTGCATAGCGAAGCGTGAAAGTGTTGTTTTAACTGGAACTTCCAATTTAATACAAAATTTGGCGGGTATAATGCACAGGAATAAACTGCGCCTAGTAGAATTAGTAAAAAGTGAAATGTTCACGAGAACCACCGGCGATTTTCACGAAACAATGACTAATAATATAACTAAAAATACTGCATTACATCCACTTTATTATCCCAGAGAAACTGGATCTGAAGGAATGTAATGAACAATGATTTAGCAGGATAAAAGAGCAGGTGCTTGACAAGTTCCGTAAGATGGTTTGAGTGAAAATTAAAATTGGAAGGATCAAAGAATTAGTAAATCGTTATCTTAAGCCTCTACTGATTTAACTGAACTGCTGCATAACGATAGTGTGGAATGAGAATGGGATGTACCCACACAAAAGAGTATAGTGAGCCGTTATATTTCAATAAGTGTATGCAAACAAAAAAGGAAACGAAAACGCTTACTCGTGTGTCGCGGGTGTTTTCCAACCATCCGCGAATCAGGATAAACAGGCTGCTCACACTTCAAGCACGCCCGGTGACCCCCGCTGCGGCCTGCGAGTAGCCTTCACAAACGTTTGCAGTATTATGAATAAGCGCGATGAGCTTTGTTGTTTCGTTGCGTCTGAGCGGCCAGACGTAGTGGGACTCGCAGAGACATGGCTGCATGCAGAGTTATACACCCAAGAACTTGAACTCAACGGTTACTCGTGTTTCCGATGCGATAGACTAAAGAATGCCCACGGTGGTGTCTTACTTTACATCCGGTCTTCCCTGCGTGGGAGACTTGTGAGCACCTACCGAAGTGACGATGGCCTGTGTGAGCTACTGTGGTGCTCCATCCGCCTCAGGCGAGGAGAACTGCTTGTGAGCGCAGTTTATCGCAGTCCCCTGAGTCGTGGTTTGGATTGGCTGCCCATTCTTCGGACCCACATGAGTCGTCCACACTTTCTATTTATGGGCGATTTTAACTGTCCTCGAATACGATGGCCTGATGTGCATTTGGTGCCTGGACATAGTGAGGTTGAAGCAAAGTTCGTGAATTTGGTACTTGAAACTGGTGCATCGCGACACATATGCCAGCCAACACGCACATCAACACGTTCAACCCCGTCCTGTCTCGACCTGATGTTAACGAGCTACGAACAACGAGTGCGTGACGTTAGGAACCTGGAGCCCCTGGCTACGAGCGACCACTCAGTACTGATAGCTGATATGGAATTATCTTTGCCGTATTCTCATCCGCTGCAACCAGCTCCCAACTACTGGAAAACGGACATCGATGGTCTAGCTCGAGCCGCGAGCCAACTGGATTGGTCTCTGTCACAAGCTGCATCTGTGGAAGATTGTTGGATATTTATAAAAGAGAGATTAACATCATTGTGTTCCCAATTTGTGCCATTGAAATGTCGAAAGGTCGGACCGATTAAGCCTCATTGGTTTGACAAGGAGTATGGAAACCTGGCTCGGAGGCGGCGCAGACTGTGGGACAAATTCCTCCTCTTTGGCTCTGCCAATGATTATGAAGGGTATAAATGTCAGCGGAACCTCTGCAACAGTGCAAAAAACGAATAAACGCCGACATTTCGAAGAGCAACTCACAGTAGCCGCGAAGACCGCCCCACAGAGAATCTTTGCATAAGTGAAGCGACGTCTGAAGCCGGCAGGTGATGTGCCAGTACTGGATGGCACGGATGGACAGCCCCTAACCTCCAGCACTGAGCGTGCGTCCGCGTTGGCGGCGCACTTCGCTTCTGTATTTGCGAATAACCAGGTGCCTGTTCCGAGTTCGACGTGTACCGCTTTTACCGAACTCGATAGTCTGCATTGCGGCGTTGAAGAGGTAGCGCAACTACTCTCCAACCTTGACGGCACCAAACCTGCCGGACCTGATGAGCTTCACCCACTGGTTCTCAAGTCACTTTCAACTATCCTCTCTCCTATCGTGACTGATTTTTTCAACAGGTCGCTGTCCGAAGGTTTGTTGCCGGTTGACTGGAAATGTTCGGTAGTGAAGCCTATTCCGAAAGGCGGCGACCCTAGCAAAGTAGGCAATTACAGGCCAATTTGTCTGACACCTATTTTGGCAAAGGTTGCCGAGAAAATCGTGAAGAAAGGATTGCTGCAGTTGCTACAGTCAATCGACGTCCTGACGCCCGCACAGCACGGTTTTATGCAAGAGCGCTCATGCATTAGGAACCTACTTGTGACGAGGCATGAGTGGTTGAAGGCAATAAGCAGGGGGTAGTCTGTCGATGAGAGAGTCATCGATTTCAGTAAAGCGTTCGACAAGGTCAGTCATGAGGTTCTCCTTCACAAACTCAGCTTGTGTGGTGTCGGTGGGTCACTGCACCGGTGGATCCGCGACTTTCTTGTTGGACGAAAGTGGAGGGTACAGGTCGACGATCATCTAACTGACTGGTATCCCTCTACAAGTGGCGTGCCTCAAGGCACTGTGCTGGGGCCCACTCTGTTCCCGATCCACATCAACGATCTACCGCAGCTTCTCCGGTCGCCATGTGCCTTGTTTGCGGACGACATGAAGATTTGGAGAGAAATCGACGCTCCCGATTACTGTGGCCTACTTCAGCAAGACCTCAACCGCCTATCCACATGGTCTGCAGAAGTTCTTCTCCCGGTCAACCCAGCCAAGTCTGTATTTATGAGCCTGGGGAAGGGTGTTAACGGCCGAACCTACACCCTTGACGGCCAAACGCTATATCCCACACCCTCCGTGAAAGACCTAGGTGTACTCTCGCGCTACGATTTGAAGTCCGTGGACAACACAAACAGGCTATATCGTAACGGACTGCGCATACTTGGAGAGCTCAAACGTAGCTCAGGTACATGGTCTGAAGAGGTTGCCACTCGCCTCTTCTCTTCCATCATTAGACCAATGCTAGAATACGGTTCGCCCACCTACTTTCCGATTACCCGAGGCGAGACACAAAAGATCGAACGGGTCCAACACGTTGCTACCAGGCTCATCCCGAGTTTACGTGGCTTTGGTTATGAAGACCGATGCGAGAAACTAGGACTCTACACCTTGTCCTACCGTCGGGTGCAGGTCGACCTCATTATGACCTACCGTATTCTACGTCTCGGTGACTTCCCAATGCTAAGGCCGATGCTGCACTTACGAGGGCACAGATACAAACTTGTCGTGCCGGATGTGAAACGTGTTTCCCACCTACTGTGCTTCGAACGGAGAGTGGTAAACTTTTGGAACAGTTTACCTGAACATGTGATTGAGGCATCATCTGTGCAACAGTTCAAAACGTTGTTAGTTTTGTATGTTGCCTCTATTCGATTCAGAGAACGACTGCACACTTACGATGACATATCACATTTGTGAGTCCTGAAATATTGTAAGTCGAATATTTTAAATATTACATGAGAAAGACAATGATATTCACGGCTGACAACTTTTATAACGTTTTTCACCATATTTCGAAACGTTGTACAGAATCTATTTCTACTTGCTCTATAATACAGTATTCAGTATTCAGTATGTTAATCCAGTTTAGATACATCCACGCTACTCCCATGGACACTTTTGCTTGTATCCCTACCGCCACGTTGCGGAGAGGGCTGTTAAGCACATGGTTAGGTTTGCGTTATTTTGTCCTCCTAGCGAAACAAACTACTTCAAAGCAAGTTGGGAAACGTGTCATCAAGGCGTTTTGGAATAGTGTTAATGCAGGGGCAAGGACGACATCTGTCGGAAGGGCGTTTCAACCACCGGACACATCGAAGGATAAAAGTTTTGTCGACAATCAACTGGGCTATAGTAGGTAGCCAGTTTGAGCTGATACTCCCTGAGGTTGGTATTTTGGCTCAGCTGCAACCTATTACGACGTGTGTGAATTGAGTTCGTCAGTAGCAAGTAAACCGTGACGAGGTCTCCACGCTGACGTCCATATTCACCATTGTACAATCCCAGGGACTGCAGCCTGCGCTGGTAGAAGAGATGAAAATATCGTTTAATGGATTTGGTCGCTCTATGTTGTGGAGCTTCAAGTGTATTGATGTTGCGTATGCTCCAGGCACGCTAGGCCTGGATCGCATATTCAACGTGGGGCCTCACGTACCCGTTCAGTATTTGCGGAAAAGCTGATAGCTTGAAATTTCCAAAAGCCCTCCGTAAGAGTCAAAAATGTTGGCTGACACTGTTTGATGCCTTTTATCCTGTCTCGAGCAGCCAAGATCATCCTAAAATGTCACTCTGAGGTTGCTTTCACGGAAGGCAGGTTGTAACTACTGATCTCTAAGTGAATATTTATAGATAATCTGATGGCGTACGCTTACGAATTCGCAATTCGCCACGTTGAACTGAAGTACGTTTTCGGATGACCATGCATATGCCCCTTCGAGACCGCTCTGCAATGCCATATCATCATCTGACGTACTGATGTCATGCCAACTTTTGACATCATCTGCAAATAGTAAGAAATCGGACAGCAGTACACTGGCAAGGTCGTTAATGAATTTTAGGAAGAAACTTGGCCCCAATACCGATCCTTGGGATACGCTACACTGGACGTCAATTGGGTGGGAGATGGAGCTGCGTACTCTCACACTCAGCTGACGTTGAGTGAGGGAGTTGTCCATCTAACGGAGCACAGGGTCACTGATTCCATAGCTTCGAAGCTTATGCAGGAGAATACGGCGGTTCAAACGATGGAACGGTTTGGAGAATTCTAGATAGACGACGTCGATTTCCACTCTGGCATGGTTGACTGTTACTTACTAATTCGCCCGTACGGATTCCACAAAATGCTATGTCGATTCATAGCTGCCGTAACCGGGAAGTCCTGACGCCGGAAGGCCGACCGCTGTCATCTGCATGGCAGGTGCCTGCATGGCAGTGGAGGATGCGTCGGGCTATATCGCATTTAGCTAACAATTCACGATAGTCAGATACCGTCCTCCATGGCGCAGTTGCATAAGCTGCGGGCTAGTTGGCAAGAGCCACTAGCAGTCATGGATTCGATCCTCCGCAGAGGACCGAAGGATGCGCACCACTGATGAGCCCCAATAGGGCGAAACAGCCGTCTGGTGCTTTTCCGGACAGCTGGTCGACATATCTGAATTGTCGGCTGATTGCGACGAACAAAATGGCTCACTGTGTCCAGCTTGCTCGGGCTAGAAGCAATTTGGTATTGAAAGACCGGTTTCGACGGAATCCGTGCTGCATTGACACTAGGGTGTTGTTGCTCTCAAGATATCTCATGAGCGCCTCTGCAATTATACGTTCCATTAATTTGCATAAAACTGGGAGGAGATTGATTGGACGGTAGTTCGATGAATTCGAACGATTACCACTTTTTAAAATAGGAGTGACCACTCCATGTTTCCATATTGTGGGAAGCTGCATTTCGTCAAGACAACATTGAAAGCACTGCGCTAACTGTTCGGCAAGGTTCATGGCTGCTGTCTTTAATGCTTTCGGTTTGATGTTGTCCACGCTAGGCGAGCAGTTCACGCACCGTAACATTAGCGTTTTCATCATATTGCCTGCCGTTTTTTAACTTTTGTTGGCGAAGGAAGTTGTGCCAAAAGTGGATGAAATGATGATTTACTCCGGAAAGCATGGATGAAGTGTTGGTAAAGCACGTTAGCCGCATCTTGCATAGTTCAGGCGAGACAGTCTGAGATCCCGCCCTGCACCTTCCGGAGCTTGTTGACGTGTCTATACAGCAACTTGGGATTTGTACTGAATTTTGCCGATCAGTTCTGTTGGTGTTGGATTTGGTCTTCGCGGACCAATTTGACGCGGTGGTTTCGTTGAGTTGTGTAAGCAGTCCAGATCAGATTAGTTGGATGGACTTTGTGTGCGCGCCAGGATGAATCCCTTAGGGCCATGCATGTCCTAGTACGGCTCCTCAGGAACGAATTCACCTACTTCGGGCGAAGGACCTTGCTTTCTGACGCATTTGTCACTAGCTCGGTGAATTTGGTGACGAACAACATCCACGCGACATCGGATGTCTGCTGGGCCAGGAAGGACGCTTCGGCTTCTTGGACAAGTTTGGACAGGATATCGTAATACGTAACGACATAGGTTTCCAAGTAATTCTCACTAATGTACTCCGAGTAACAGATGGAAACATAGAACAACCGCGTGATCGCTAGGTGCAAGTGGTGCATCTATGGTCACGGTGTAGATCATTTTTGCCGGGGGAGCTCATAATGGTTTACCAGATTCTGAAGAACCCAAACAACATTTGCCTCCCACTGCTAGAATTGAACCACAACACTAACATACGAGGACATAGAGTATAGCCGGCTTGAATGCCGTAGAAATTTCCTTTCCCACCGTGTGTGACAGTCTTGGAACGCCCTCACTAATTATGTCGTCTCTGCTCCCAATCTCACAATATTTAACAAAGGAGTTGACGATGCGTTGTCTCATTTGCATTTGCATTTTATGAATTGTTAGCCAGGGGATACAAAAAGCAATCAAACGGTGTCTTACCAAACACCCAAGCAATGGATTTATGGATTTATACTTTTAATACGCGAACATCTCCGCTGTACTACATACGTCTATGGTGAGCACCAAAACGCTTGTCACTTCATCATACAATGAAATTTTCCAATTATTTTCGTACCATGGGACTTGCTAAGCATTGCTTTTGTACCCGTAATGCACCATTGTTCCATTGTTCCATTAGTTCCTTGTTGGTGGGCACAAGGTCTAAAACAGAGAGTGTGTCACCCGTTCACAATCGCGTGCGAGATGTGAATGGTTGCACAGAGGTACATCGGCACTTACCTCTTGCAAGTCAGTCTTGTATTCTTCGCTGTTCGATGCCGGAATTTCGGCTGCTTGCAGTTTGAAGTCCCCTACCGGATGGGGGTGACTGTGTGGTCGTGCCAGGACTCGTTTTATCTCAGAAGCTAGGTACCAGTCCATTTCCAAGATGGACATTGGAGGCGGTAAAATATGGCTAGTAAACACACATCACCACTTCTGAGGTGCATAAGAGAGCAAAGCTTATGGACGAATTGCGTTTATAGGTCCTCTATGTAAACAACATGCAAGTCGGATAGAAAATACAGGAACACTCCGCCTCCGCTGCTAGGTCGATCTTTTCGGATGGAAGTCATACGCGTCAGCGCAATCTCATTATGAATGATCTCCTAGGTCCCAAGTATTAGTGACCAGACGAATACGAACTTTAGTTAGCTTGCAGGGAAGACCTTGTGCATTGGTATACAAGCAGGTGAGGGCATCGGGGGTTAGAAGCGTGTTCTTGAATGTTGATTTTCTGTTAGGGTCTATGCCGACCTTTGCGGGGTCGGCTGCCTGTTGTTTTCGTAAGATTGATGAAGCAGGCACTACGGCCAGTTCAGGTTGTTGTATAGAGTTCTCGGCGCCAGCAACTGGGTGAGAGCATTTCTGTATAGGTGACCAGTGTGATTAAGTTTCGGGTTCCCATTGACTTAAGTCAGACAGTCGCCCTCAGGCTGTGTAAAATGCCACTATTTTAATATCTGTACGTTATGCGGAATTCCATACAGCCAAATTGTTGGAATATTAGCGATATATATACATATATATATATGAGTTCTGCGCTTCTAACTTGTTCGTTGCTATGACTGCGGACGGCTAGAAGATGCCAGCACCAACGAAGGATAGAGAAGTGGCCTCTGGGGTGTCACCATTCTCCGCCCTTACGCCAACATCCTTGTATGCAATTCAGGCGCAGTGGAATAAAAGGGGGGACATGCGGAAATTAGTTACGATAAGCTGAAATTTTTGGTGCTTCATCAGCGCACCTATTGTATACATTCGCGTCGAACGTAGCTAATCTCGATTTAGCAAGTGTGAATTAAAGTGTAGGAAGCAGAAACACGCTCTCTGTGAAACAGAGTGATCTGACGGCGAAAACGACATTTCGGTTCAATAATACACGTTAGTGTTTAAAAAGTTTTGCAACGTACCTACCTCAGCTCATTCAAGTACACTTCATATGGCCTGTTCTTTTTGTTCATGTAGCAAGACAGCACTTTCAGGTCTTCCGCAGTGGATAGAAATAAGCAAACTACGTGCGCTAGCGGTGCAGATTATACTGGAGTGTACCTTAGTCTTCGGGTGCATGAATTACTGTCCAAATCTCCAAGTCGTCTGCGAACAGGACACAGCGCAAATGAATAAGCTAAGGTACTTCGTTGCTGTGAACTGGGAACAAAATGAGCCTTAACACTGTGCCTTGGGGTATATTTTAGGGGAATGGCACCACCACGTTAAACGGTCATCAACTTGTACTCTCCAGTTTCGCCCAATAAGTAAGTCACTGATCTGCAGGTAAAATGAGCCAACAACATCGTATATACTCAGCTTGTTGAGGAGGACCTCATGGTTCAACTTGTCGAAAACCTTCCTGAAATAACTGTAGATAACTTCAAAGAACTTCCCGTGGTCCATGACCTCCCGTCATTCATAACTGATCAGGAGCATATTGGTGATGCGTTAACGTCAGATCAGTCTCACGATTCAACCGATTTCGTCGTCATTGATCCCAACCTGCTGCGTAACCACCTAAGGATGTGTTCACTTATCCTATCACAGCATTCAGTTAGTGCGCCCAACATAGCCGTTTCCACAATCACAACTGCAATCGTATAGACAATGGGATGCACACTGCGGTACTGTCGCTAAGTTAATCGAGTACATTAGTATAAGCCTCATCAATGACAACGACCTCAGATATACTGTTACGTCCACCCCTTTTAGTGAGGTACTGAATTTTCTTTGCGACCCTCCTAATATGGTCACCACTGAAAGCCGGTTCAATGAAGCTTGCCTTCCTTCGGACTGTTGACACATGATTTCGTTCGGTTGCACTACCGAATCGATCGCGAAAATGCAACAGGTAAAGTCGAAGTGTAGTGCGGCGAACCCAATCATTCATTCATCCAATCATTCTTTCTGCTTCTACGGTACGTGGAATGCCACCATCTAGGCTCTATAAAACAAAGGGTTCAACCAAGGAGAAACTCGTTAAAGGCAATTACTGATCAGTCTAGGTTGGTTGAACCGGGAAACCGCGCTGCCTAACTAGTTACCAGGCTTTTGCCGACCACCTATCACCGTGTCAATCCTGATGAGTCGTTCATAAACCTAATGCTTCTACGCTAGCGATCAAATCGGTGCGTTCAAAAATCGCTCAGTACGGCCATGAGCCAAATCTGGTAACAAGCATTTGCCTACTTTGTTTTATCTCTAAATGTAACCAGTAGGTTCTGGATATGAACACATATGATGCCAAAGTCATTACACCAAGTAAATCGTCTTACTACACAGTTTAACCCAATTTCGATCCTGCATCTCTTGCTGCGTGTGTTCTACCCCGTGATTGTTTACGGCTATTTGATTGACTACTGCAGAGACATTACGAAAACTGTTTCAGCTCAAGCTATTTTATCGATTTTCATTAACACGCACAAAACGTGCTTCGAAATTAATCCCCTAAATGTGCCACCCTCAGCATTTTCCAAATGCATATCAACTTCTTTGCTCATACAAAAGTACATATAGCTATATATAAATGGACGCCGACATACGGTTTGTCGGATCTTTCAAATCCAGCACGATTTTTGTCTAGTTGAAACATTTCGACCCAAGAACTAACATAAACTTTACACACACGCACACACACATACAAAACTATTGTTTTTGATGTTTTTATGCCACCATTTATTATATGCCTTTTCTATGCTTTTCATGACGTGTGTTAAAACTAAAATTTCACCATTTCCGGTGGAATACAAGTTAGTTTCACTTGATTTGGCTTGTATCATATTTGTAAGATTGTATCCGGCTATAACCAGTCAGGATAAATGAATAGACCGTGGTAGACATTAAGATGCATAGCAATTATGTCTTTTGTGGTAGTGATGGGTACCTAGGTTTCATCAATACATGACCATCCACAACTTTGTCAAATGCAATCTTGACTTGTAGTAAACTTCATTAAGAGTGTGTTTCAGTTAATGGAAGTAATGAACATTTCAGTTTCTTCATGACCTGAGATTAACTCTCTTCTATGGCAGCTGACATTAGTTCAAGTCAGAACATAGAAAGTTAGTTGGATTTGCGGGTTTATTGCCGCTATTGGGTTCGCTACTGCACGCATGAAAGGGCAGTTTTCTCCGCTTTCTTAAGTCTTATTCTAGGTCTTCCACGATGTTCGCAGTAAATAGTTAACATCCTGGACATCCTGGAGAGTTTAAAAACAACATTGTTAATTTCAAAGCAATAGTATCCGTCGCAAAACCAATCATTCAAGGACAAACGTTTTATTCGGCAAAGCGAGCTTAGCAAAACAAGAATGTAGGAACCTCGATATAAATAACTAAGCCATTTCCATAACAAACGCCGCTGCTGCACTCATGAGTACATTCGTTTGAATCAGTTAAACAAACCCGCTCCAGCGAACGAATCAGCGTGTAGACAAAATATGCGTAGCTGTCCAATCAACTGCTCTGTACGTTTGCGGCACGCTGGTCGCTTGCTTCGCCATGGAAATCATGTCATCCTTCTGCTTGCACAATCCCATCACATTCTCTGACTGCGGGGCGACGTCCACAGACATTTTAATGTGGTTTCGTATATATATATATATATATATATATATATATATATATATATATATATATGCCCCATGCTGAGGCTGATGTTGCATTCATGATGCTTCTTCACCGCAGTTGGGCTAAACCAACTTACACTTAAACTAGGTCTCTTTTTAAGCTGGATAAATTTCATTCCACTTCATTTGATTTGTTCTGCCTACCGGAATAATCTTCTATTAAATTTCCACGTTGCTTACGGTAATTGTGCTTATCTTCGTTAACTTTATTGCGTTTGTAGCATTTTCTGAGTCACTTCTGGACATTTTTTACTTATCGCGGATTCGTTGCTAACCAACATACTTCATATGCTAATTTAGGGAAGAGTTATGTCTGCATAGCCGTATTCTTTAACAGATATATTTTATTTGTTACTGTTATTTCAAGTGATTTGCTGTTGTTTGACATCCCCGGTGCGGCTGCGCTTGATGTGCATGTTGACAAGGTGTCTACCTGTCTATTACCCACTACCTCGTCCATACTGTCTCTAGGAGATAGTTGGTCGTTGCTGGAGGGGACGGGGTGCACGGTCCTTGTGGTCGTGCTAGGCTCGAAGAGTGGTTCCATGCACTCAGTGTGGAGCGGACTACGGTCCAGCCACCGCCTTGTGTGCGCTTGATTCCCAAATACAGCGTGCTTGTGTTTGCCTGTGAAGGAGTGTGGGCCGGCTCCGTTGATGAAACGTGGCTCCCATCCACATGCCTCCCGGTCTTATTCCTTCGGGTTTACACTGGATATGGGGTGTGTGGTTGGAGCTGTGGGTGGTGCAGCGCAAGCCACCCATGGTCCCTCTGTAGGCGCAGGCGTCCTGTGGCTGGCCACAGTGACAGGCAAATCCGAAACCGGATGCCGCCAACCATATATATTTACTGTCACACAATCCGATAGTTTATGCATATTATGCAATGAATAGCGAATGCGGAAACAGTGCAATCGTCTAGTGGATGAAGACAGTCCCTGCTTCAAAAATATTTCACCACTGTGGCATTCGGAATTTTCGTTTCTTGGTTAAGGGTAGTATTATGACATGGTTATTGCCTTCTTTCTTTTTGGGGGGGATCATTCTGCACGAATGTTAGCACATCATCTACCAAATTGGTCCCTCTAGCTGTCTGCTTTATTGCAGCAAATGGTTTTTAATGGATACTAGAAACCTTTGATGATTAGTATTTATTTTAGTTCTGGTGCGGATCAGTATGGTGGGAGTAGGTGTTGCACTGTGCAAACACATTGTAGGCCGTGTGTTTTCATATCAGCATTTTTCCAAAATACATTTGGGAGGGATAGATTGGGACTCTTAATACCCCTGGGCAAATTGGAAACGGTTTTTTTTTAACCCGGCCAGTAAACATACGGGAATTAACACGGAAGCAGAATGGTGACTGCTGCTAGTTTAAGTTAGGTGGTCAGAATGTAACTTCCCCTCCGCATTTCCCAGCCTGCAGTCATGCTCCTAACACATCAACACCAACTACCCCAACCATCTTCATCGGAGGCATTCAGCTGGAACGTCATGAGAAGGCACGCACATCCACTCCCACAGGATTGGTCAGTTAACAATAATGACTTTTGCGTACTGAAATCATGCAAGAGCAATCGTTGTGTTCGAATGCCAGCTCCAAGAATTCCTTCATGTTTACCTCCAACCAGCAACGAACATTTGCTATATTAATGCGGTTAGCAGTATTTAACCGCCGGCTATGTTTACCGTCTTCAAAGTGTCAATGGAAGGTGGACAACAACACACTCACCGACTCCCTCCGTCGCTTCTGGCCGAAACAGGTACGTCTCATATTGGCTCAGTTATTTTTCTGAACAGGATAGTGTTGTGATATGTTACTTAGAATGGAATTCAGCGGTAGAAGGCGATCGGACCTCGGACGCTGTAAAGGAATGTAACACTTATTCATTTTGAACTTAAATGGAGGGATTCCCCTTCATACAGTATCTTTCCAATGTAACACGGTATAGCATAAAATAAATAACTTATGTAAATCGCCAGCTGCGCGCCATCATATTAATTAACAAGTACTTTATAAGCGCATTTGTTGGGTGGGTTGTGTTCAGAGGACTATGCTTGACGGCAGATTAGTAATAACACAGAGTGGTGCATTCCGAAGATCCTCTAATCGTCATTGCGTTTTGCTCATTGTTCATTGGCGCTCACTATGTCCTCCTTCCTCGCGAACACGGTGTACAAGGATGGTTTTGGCTACGGAATCCTTTCGGTTTTCATCCAAATCATGCTTCGTTTGTCTGCTCTAGCTCTCCGCATTATCTGCAAAGATGACGGTGGGATATGACCCATTTTGGAAGCGAACTGTCAATAACAGATCAGCTTCCTCTTCATTAGTGAAAGTTAACACAACTCGAAGAAACCTTGGTTCACCGTAGTGCTGTGAGTTTGGGTGACGGGTAAGGCGTATATAATTGACGGGATTTGCTACAGCCCCTATAATGGCACATATGTAGTTGCACTGGTTCACGTCATCAAGTTGTTTTGCATCCAAGCAATTTGACGTTGATTCTGGAACGCTGAAGCACATTACCGCTGGTATGCTACGTGCAACTCGGGTTGAAGTTAAACGACCAGCTGGTCTGTAAACCACCACCACCACCACCACCAGTGGTATGTTCAGGCCTTTTTGAGCAGTTGATGGTATTGAGCTTTAGAGCCACAGGTGGTGCATTTTTAGCGCGCTGCCCGGCCTTCTTCCTCACTTTGAATGCAGGGCCTGATAACAAGGATTTGGCTTTACTCTCGACCACGCTTTCATCAAAAGAATCACTTTTGTGCTCCTCACCAGGCCTTCCTACTTTTGCGATAGTTCATGTACAATCTTTACCAATGGGATGACTATACACGCTGAACCGAACCACAGTGAATTTGGTTTATTACTGTGTATCTTCACCTGGTGCGTTGCTACTTTGGCACATTTGGGATGGAACTTTCCTTGGCAGCTGCTACACTGGATGCTAATTTGATGATTTTTATGTCATGAAGGATAGCCACAAACTACTGTCGATCTGAATGCAGTCTCCTTGGCTTTTGGTTGGTCGACACCATCAATTGCGTCGATCGATGTCATTCCCACACACGCACGAGCGCTTATGGTTTCCGGCTGGTCGCGTGTGCGCTGAATTGTCTGCAGGTTCTAGGTCCTCACCTTCTATGCGTCTGGCCTTGGCGGGACAGGTTTAAGTAGCTAGATTGTTCACGCGATAAACGCGCTACGGACACAATGTGTACGATAGCTATTTTGATGAACAGTCGAAGCTGTGCTTGATGACTTGTCGGATAAAACTCGAAGTTGGCTTTAGTTTTGATCACAAACTTTACAGTGTGGTTTATGCTTCGGAAGTTCCTCGCTTGTGTTTTTTGCGTGAACGGTGCGAAAGCCAAAATATGGAGATAGAGGGCGATCCACACAACTATGTCCGAAGGGGATCAAGGGAGTGCAAACACACATATGTGCGATAAACTGTAACAGAAACAGAGGCAATGCTACGTGTTCTCAGCAGAGCGATTATCACACTAACCATAACGGGGAAGTTAGACGCACCAAGCTGCGACAATACCAGAATCCTGATGAACCGACAACACTAATTGCGACGAGCAGTTGACGAGCACACGTTTATTTTTGGGAATTATTCCGTGCAGTGGCAACATTAAGTGGTCCAGCATTAGCCCGATTACTTGGCAAGTGAACGGGGCATGCAATGAGTATGTTAAACGCAATGACGATTAGAGATCTTCGGAATGCAACTCTGTTTACTAATCTGCGTCAAGCAAGTCTCTGAACACACCCACCAAATGCGCCTAAAAGTACCTGCTAAGTAATCTGATAGCGCGCAGCTGGCGATTTACATAAGTTATTTATTTTATGCTATACCGTGTTACATTGGAAAGATACTGTATGAAGGGGAATCCCTCCATCTAAGTTCAAAATGAATAAGTGTTACATTCGTTTAGAGCGTCCAAGGCCCAATCGCTTCTGCCGCTGAATTCTATTCTAAGTAACATATCACAACACTATCCTGTTGAGAAAAAAGAACTGAGCCAATATGAGCGTACCTGTTTCGGCCAGAAGCGACGGAGGGAGTCGGTGAGTGTGTTGTTGTCCACCTTCCATTGACACTTTGAAGACGGTAAACATAACCGGTGGTTAAATATTGCTAACCGCATTAATATAGCAAATGTTCGTTGCTGGTTGGAGGTAAACATGAAGGAGTTGTTGGAGCTGGCATTCGAACACAACGATTGCTCTTGCATGATTTCAGTACGCAAAAGTCATTATTGTTAACTGACCGATCCTGTGGGAGTGGATGTGCGTACCTTCTCATGACGTTCCAGCTGAATGCCTCCGATGAAGATGGTTGGGGTAGTTGGTGTTGATGTGTTAGGAGCATGACTGCAGGCTGGGAAATGCGGAGGGGAAGTTACATTCTGACACTAACTTTAACCTAGAGCAGTCACCATTCTGCTTCGTGTAATTCCGTATGTTTACTTGCCGGTTAAAAACCGTTCCAATTTTCCAGGGTATTAAGAGTCAACCTTCCTCCAAATGTATTTTGAAAAATGCTGATATGAACACACAGCTACAATGTGTTGCACAGTGCAAACTGCGCAACCATACTGATCCGCCCAGAACTAAAAAATACATATCACCAAAGGTTTCTAGTATCATTAAAACATTTGTGCAATAAAGCAGACAGCTAGAGACAATTTGGTAGATGATGTGCTAACATTCGTGCATAAGATCAAAAAGAAAGAAGAAATAACATGCCATAATACTCTTAACAAGAAACGAAATCGAATGCACAATGGTGAGTATTTTGAGCAGGACTTCTTCATCACTAGACGATGCACTGTTTCCGCATTCGCTATTCATTGTATAATATGCATAAACTATCGGATTGTGTGACAGTAAATATATATGGTTGGCGACATCCGGTTTTGGATTTGCCTGTCACTGTGGCCAGCCACAGGACGCCTGCGACTACAGAGGCACCATCGGTGGCTTGCGTTGCACCACACACAGCTCCATCCACCACCCCATATCCAGTGTAAACCCGAAGGAATAAGACCGGAAGGAAAGTAGATGGGAGCCATCTTTCATCAACGGAGTCGGCCCACACTCCTTCACAGGCAAACACAAGCACGCTGTAGTTGGGAATCAATCGCACACAAGACGGTGGTTGGAACGTAGTCCGCTCCACACTGAGTGCATGGAACCGCTCTTCGAGCCTAGCACGAACACAAGGATAGTGCACCCCATCCCCTCCAGCAACGGCCGACTATCTCCTAGAGACAGTATGGACGAGATAGTGGGTAATAGACAGGTAGACACCTTGTCAATATGCACATCAAGCGCAGCCGCACCGGGGATGTCAAACAACAGCTAATCACTTGAAATAACAAAAACAAATAAAATACATCTGTTAAAGCATACGGCTATGCAGACATAACTCTTCCCTAAATTAGCATACGCTGGTTAGCAACGACTCTGCGAAAACTAAAATAATGTCCAGAATTGACTCAGCAGATGCTACAAACGCAATAAAGTTAGCGAAGATAAGCACAATTAGCGTAAGCAACGTGGAAATTTAATAGAAGAATATGCCGGTAGGCAGAACAAATCAAGTGAAGTGGAATGAAATTTATCCAGCTTAAAAAGAGACCTAGTTTAAGTGTAGGTTGAGTTGGCCCAACTGCGGTGAAGAAGCATCAGGAATGCAACATCAGCGTCAGCATGGGGCATATATATATATATATATATATATATATATATATATATATATATATACGAAACCACATTAAAATGTCTGTGGACGTCGCCCCGCAGTCAGAGAATGTGATGGGATTGTGCAAGCAGAAGGATGATATGATTTCCATAGTGAAACAAGCGACCAGCGTGCAGCAAACGTACAGAGCTGTTGATTGGACAGCTACTCATATTTTGTCTACACGCTGATTCGTTCGCTGGAGCGCGTTTGTTTAACTGATTCAAACGAATGTACACATGAGTGCAGCAGCGGCTCTTGTTATGGAAATGCCTTAGTTATTTGTATCGAAGTTCCTACATTCTTGTTTTACTAAGCTCGCTTTGCCGAATAAGACGTTTGTGCTTGCATGATTGGTTTTGCGACGGATACTATTGCTTTGAAATTAACAATGTTGTTTTTAAACACTCCAGGATGTCCAGGATGTTAACTGTTTACTGCGAACATCGAGGAAGACCTAGAATAAGTCTTAAGATAGCGGAGAAAACTGCCGTTTCATGCGTGCATTAGTGCACTCAATAGCGGCAATGAACACGCAACTCCAACTAACTTTCATTTTTCTGACTTGAAGTAGTGTCAGCTGCCATAGAAAAGAGTTGATCGCAGGTCATGAAGAAGCTAAAATATTCAGTACTTCCATTAACTCAGACACACTCTTAGTGCAGTTTACTACAAGTCAAGATTGCATTTGACAATTTGCGCATGGCCATGTAGTCATAAAACGTAGGTACACATCACTTCCTCAAAACGTATAATTGCTACACCACTTAACGTCGAACACGGTCTATTAATTTATCCTGACTGGTTATAGCCGGATACAATGTTACAATATGATACAAGTTAAATCAAATTAAAATGACATTTGTATTCCACCTGAAATGGTGAAATTGTAGTTTTAAGACACGTCATGAAAAGCATAGCAAAGGCATATATTAAATGATGGTATAAAAACATCAAAAACAATATCTCTGTGTGTATGCGTGTAAAGTGTATGTTCGTTCTTGGGTCGAAATGTTTCATCTAAACAAAACTCGTGTTGGATTTGAAAGATCCGACAAACCGTATGTCGGCGTCCATTTATATATAGCTATATGTACTTTTGTTGATCAAAGAAGTTGATGTGCATTTGGAAAATGCTGAGGGTGGCATATTTAGGCGATTAATTTCGAAGCACATTTCGCGCGTGTTAATGAAAATCGATAAAATAGCTTGAGCTGAAACAGTTTTCGTAATGTCCCTGCAGTAGTCTGTCAAGTAACCGTGAACAATCACGAGGTAGAACACACGCAGCACGAGATGCAGGATCGAAATTGGGTAAACGTGCGTAGTAAGACGACTTACTTCGTGTAATGAATTTGGCATCACATGTGTTCATATCCAGAACACACTTGCTACATTTAGAAATAACACAAAGTAGGCCAACGCTTGTTGCCAGATTTGACTCAGGGCCACACTGAGGGATTTTTGAATGCACCGATATGGTCGCTAGCGTGAAATCATTAGGTTTATGAACGACTCATGATGATTGACTAAGTGATAGGTGGTCGGCAAGAGCCTGGTAACTACTGAGGCAGCTTGCTTTCCCGGGTCAACCAACCTAGACTGATCAGTAATTGCACTTAACGAGTTTCTCCCTGGGTGTACACTTTGTTTTATTGAGCCCAGATGATGGCACTCCAGGTACCATAGAAGCAGAAAGAATGATTGTATGTTCGCCGCACTACACTGCAACGTTTATCTGTTGCATTTTCTTGTTCGATTCGGTAGTGCAACCGAACGAAATCATTTGTCAACAGTCCGAACGAAGGCAAGCTTGATTGAACCAGGTTTCAATGGTAACCTTATTAGGAGGGTCACAAAGAAAATCTAGTGCCTCAATAGAAGGAGCGGACAGAGCGGTATCCCTGAGGTTGTTCTCGTGGATGAGGTACTAATGTATTCGAGTAAGTTGGCCCAAGTACGACAGTGTATCCCCCGCTGTCTATAAAATTTCAGTTGTGGTTGTGGAAACGGCTATGTTGGGCGCACTAACTATAAGCTGTGATAGGATAACTGAACACATCCTTAGGTGGTTGCGCAGCTGGTTGGGATTAGTGACTACGAAATCGATTGAATTGGGAGACTGATCTGCCGTCCAAGCATCACCAATCGTTTCCTGACGAAGCATTAATGACGGTAGGTCATGAACCGCGGGAAGTTCGTTGATGTTATCCACAGTTACTTCAGGAAGGTTTTGACAAGTGGAACCATGAGGTTCTCCTCAACAAGCTGAGTATATACGGTCTTGTGGGCTCAGTTTACCTGCGGATCAATGACTTCCTTATTTGGCGAAATTGGAGAGTACATGTGTATGGCAATCTAACGGGGTGATGCCGTTCCCCTAAAATGTACCCCAAGGTGCAATGTTGGGCTCATTTTTCCCAAGTTCACATCAACGAAGTACCTTAGCTTATTCATTTGCTTGTGTCCTGTTCGCAGACGACTTGAAGATTTGGACAGGAATTCATGCGGTACACTTCAGTATCATCTGCACCGCTAGCCCATGTAGATTGTTTATTTTGATCCAATGATCAACATACCCAAGTAGTTATTTGTAAATCTGGGTAATGGCGTTGATGTGCACATTCAGACTCGGGCCGGCCAGCCGCTAAATCCCTCTCCGCGGAAGATCTGGACATGCTCTCTCGCTACTTGGACAGAAAGAACAGAGCATATGAAGTGTACTTGAATGATCGGAGGCAGGTACGTTGCGTGGGGTTTAGAAACATTAATGTGTATTATTGAACCGAAACGTCGTTTTCGCTGTCAGATCACGCTGTTACACAGAGAGCGTGTTTCTGCTTCCTAGACTTTAATGCACACTTTCTAAATCGAGATTAGCTGCATTCGACACGAATGTATACAATACGTGCGCTGAGGAAGTGCCAAAAATTGCAGCTTATCGTAACTAATTTCTGCATGTTCCCCCTTTTATTCCACTGCGCTTGAATTGTATACAAGGATGTTGGCGTAAGGGAGGAGAATAGTGACACGCCAGAGGCCACTTCTCTGTCCTTCGTTGGTGCTGGCATCTCCTAGTCGTCCGCAGTCACAGCAAGGAACAAGTTAGAAGCGCATACCGCCGATATATATATATATATATATATATATATAACGCTAATATTCCAACGATATGGTTGTATAGTATTCCGCGTAACGTACAGATTTAAAAATAGTGGGCTTTTACACAGCCTGAGGGCGACTGCTTGACTTAAGCCAATGGGAACCCGAAACTCATTCACACTGGTCACCTATACAGAAATTCTCTCACCCAGTTCCTGGCGCCGAGAACTCTATACAACAACCTGAACTGGTCGTAGAGCCTGCTTCATCGATCCTACGAAAACAACAGGCAGCCGATCCCGCAAAGGTTGGCATAGACCCTCACAGAAAAGCAACATTCATCAACACGCTTCTAACCACCGATGCCATCACCTGCTTGTATACCATTGCACAAGGTCTTCCCTGCAAGCTAACTGAAGTTCGTATTCGTCTGGTCACTACGACTTGGGACCCAGATATGGTCAGTGAAACATGACTGAACAAGGAGATCATTCATAATGAGATTGCTCTGCCCAGTATGACTTCCATTCGAAAAGATCGACCTAGCAGAGGAGGGGGAGTGTTCTTGTATTTTCTATCCGACTTGCATGTTGTTTACATAGAGGACCCAGAAACGCAATTCGTCCATACTCTTTGCTCTCTTATGCACCTAAGAAGTGGTGATGTGTGTTTGCTAGCAATATTTTACCGCCTCCAATGTCCATCTTGGAAATGCACTGGTACCTAGCTTCTGCGATAAACCGTGTCACCTCCATCCGGTGGGGGACTTCAAACTGCAAGCAGCCGAAATTCCTGCATCGCACAGTGAACAATTCAAGACTGACTTGCAAGAGGTGAGTGCCGATGTAACTCTGTACAACCACGTCACATCTCCCACGCGATTCTGTTTTAGACCCTGTGCCCACCAACAAGGAACTAATGGAACAATGGAACAATGGTATATTACGGGTAAAAAAGCAATGCTTAGCAAGTCCCATGAGATGAAAATAATTGGAAAATTTCGTTGTATGATGAAGTGACAAGCGTTTTGGTGGATTCACCATAGACTTATGTAGAATAGCGGAGATGTTCGCGTATTATAAGTATAAATCCACAAATCCATTGCTTGAGATTTTGGTAAGACACCGTTTGATTGCTTTTTGTAGCCCCCTGGCTAACCATTCATAAAATGAAATGCAAATGAGACAACGCATCGTCAACTCGTTTGTTAAATAGGACCAGATTGGGAGCAGAGACGACATAATTTGTGAGGGCGTTCCAAGGCTGTCACACACGGTAGGAAAGGGAATTTCTACGGCATTCAAGCCTGCTATACTCTATTTTAAATTTCAGCGGATGTCCTCGTACGTTAGTGTTGTGGTTCAATTCCAGCAGCGGACGGCAAAGGTGGTTTGGGTTCTTCAGAATCTGATAAACCATTATGAGATCCCCCCGCAAAAATGATCTACACTGTGACCCTAGACGCACCACCTGGCCCTAGCGATCACGCGATGTTGTTCTGTCTTTACATCTGTTACTCGGAGTACATCAGTGAGAATTACTTGGAAACCTACGTCGTCACGCATTACGCTATCCTGTACAAACTTGTCCAAGAAGCCGTCGAGTCCTTCCTGGCCGAGCAGACATCCGATGTCGCGTGGATGTTGTTCGTCACCCAATTCACCGAGCTAGTGACAAATGCGTCAGAAAGCAAGGTCCTTCGCCCGAAGCAGGTGAATTCGTTCCTGAGGAGCCGTACTAGGAAATGCATGTCCCTAAGGGATTCAGCCTGGCGCGCAAGCAAAGTATGTCCAAATAATATGATCTGGAGTGCTTACACAACTCAACGAAACCACCGCGTCAAGTTGGTCCGCGAAGACCAACTCCAACACCAACAGAACTGATCAGCAAAAATCAGTACAAATCCCAAGTTGCTGTATAGACACGTCAACATGCTCCGGAGGGTGCAGGGCGGGATCTCCGTATTATGTGCAACAGGTTGTCTCGCCTAAACTATGCAAGCTGCGGCCAACGTGCTTCGCCAACACTTCGTCCATACTTTCCGGAGTGAATCATCATTTCATCCACTTTTGGCACAGCTTCCTTCACCATGAAAAGTTAAACAACGTATCGTTCACGGCAGGCAATATGATGAAAACGCTAATGTCACGGCGCGTGAAGTGCTCACCTGGCGTGAACGACATCAAACCGAAGGCATTGAAGACAGCAGCCATGAACCTTGCCCAACGGTTAGCGCAGTGCTTTCCATGTTGTCTTGACGGAATGCAGCTTCCTACAATATGGAAACATGGAGTGGTCACTCCTATTTATAAAAGTTGTAATCGTTCGGATTCCTTGAACTACCGTCCGTGCAATCTCCTCCCAGTTTTATCCAAAGTAATAGAAAGTGTAATTGCAGAGCGCTCATGGGATATCTTGAGAGCAACAACATCCTAGTGTCAATGCAGCATGGATTCCGCCGAAATCGGTCTTTCAATACCAAGTTTCTACTAGCCCGAGCAAGCTGGACACCGTCAGCCATGCCAGAGTGGAAATCGACGTCTTCTATCTAGACTTCTCTAAACCGTTCGATCGTTTGAACCGCCGTATTCTCCTGCATAAGCTTCGAAGCTATGGAATCAGTGACCCTGTGCTCCGTTAGATGGGCAATTCCCTCACTCAACGTCAGCTGAGTGTGAGAGTCCGCAGCTCCATCTCCCACCCAATTGACGGCCAGTGTAGCGTATCCCAAGGATCGGTATTGGGGCCACGTTTCTTCCTAACATTCATTAACGACCTTGCCAATGTACTGCTGTCGGATTTCTTACTATTTGCAGATGATGTCAAAAGTTGGCATGACATTAGGACGTCGGATGATCATGTGGCATTGCAGAGCGGTCTCGAAGGGGCTTATGCATGGTCATCCGAAAACGTGCTTCAGTTCAACGTGGCGAATTGCGAATTCGTAAGCGTACGCCATCAGCTTATCTATAAATATCCACTTAGAGATCAGTAGTTGCAACCTGCCTTCCAGAAAAGCAACCTCAGAGTAACATTTTAGAATGATCTTGGCTGCTCGAGACAGGATAAAAGGCATCAAACAGTATCAGCCAACATTTTTGACTCTTACGGAGGGCTTTTGGAAATTTCGAGCCATCAGCTTTTCTGCAAATACTGAACGGGTACTTGGCCTTCGTAATTTAGCTCACTTCTAGTGGGAACACCGCGTGAGCAACGAGCATGTCCGACGCCTTGTTTATGGCACAGGAAAAGGAACTGAACCGCTCAGCACCGTTATTTCACGCACCAGGCTTCGATGGCTCGGCCACCTGTTACGCATGCCAGCCCACCGACTCCTGCGACGTGCGTTGTTTGCGCGCCGGGGGTGTGGATGGAAGAAGAGGAGAGGTGGCCAAGCGATGACTTGGTCCAGAGGAATGAAGGCCCTCGCTTCTGAGCTGGCCTCGGTTGGAGCGTCTCGACTCCATGGTTGGGGTCCGAAAGACGATGAACACGTTTGGTTGGACACACTTGCTGATATGGCTAGGAGCCGACCTCAGTGGCGTTCGTGCTGTGAGTTTCTTTGTCCCACCCCATCCCTCTTAGCCTCCCCCTCCAACCACGATCTCATTATTCAACCTTATATAATTTTGCATAGTAATTTTTTTTGATGCATAGTAGCCGGTTGGTAGCTTACCGGAACGATGCCCATCCGTTACCGGTAGCTCAGCCGGTTTGCCCCAGTTGAATTCTTTTTCTTCTCTCCTTTATTCTTTTTATTGCGGCACAGTAGCTGAGGTGTTCCCCACCTCCAGCTAAAGTGTATGATGATGTTGATGAACGGGTACTTGAGGCTTCACGTTAAATATGCGATCCAGGCATGGCGTCCCTGGAGCATACGCAACATTAATACACCTGAATCTCCACAACATACAGCAACCAAATTCATTAGACGATATTTTCATCTCTTCTACCAGCGCAGACTGCAGTCCCTGGGATTGTACAATGGTGAATATGGACGTCAGCGTGGAGACCTCGTCACGGTTTACTTGCTACTGACGAACCCAATTCACACACGTCGCAACCTGTTGCAGCTGAGCCAAACTACCAACCTCAGAAAGCATCAGCTCAAACTGGCTACGTAGTATAGCCGAGTTGATTGTTGAAGAAGGGTTTTCTCCCTCCCTGTGTCCGGCACTTGGAACGCCCTTCCGACTGACGTCCTCCTTGCCCCTGAATTAACACTATTCAAAAATGCCCTGAGGACACGTTTTCCAACTTACTTTGACGCAGTTTGTTTCACTGGGAGGACAAAATAACGCAAACCTAACCAAGTGCTTAACGACCCTCTCCGCAACGTGGCGGTGTGGATACATACAGAAGTGTCCATGTGAGTAGCGTGGATGTATCTAAACTGGATTAACCTACGACCACTGTCAAATGAAGCGGCACATGAGTAAGTGTTTTCGTTTCCTTTTTTATTTCTCATGCACTTGCTGTAATATAACAGCTCACTATATTCTTTTGTGTGCGCATATCCCATTCCCATTTCAAACTATCGTTATGCAGCAGTGCAGTTAAATCGGTAGAGACTTAAAATAATGACTTCCTAGTTCGTTGATCCTTCCAATTTTAATTTTCGCTCAAAGCACCCTTCGAGACTTATCAAGCACATGCGCTTTTACCTCTGATAACTTAGTGTTCATTACATGCCTTCAGATTGAGTTGTTCTGGGGTAGTAAAGTAGATGTAATGTAGTATTTTTAAGTAGATTATTAGACAATATTTCGTGAAAATCGCCGGTGGTACTCGTGAACTTTTCACCTTTTACTAATTCTACAGGGCAGTTTATTCCTGTGCATTATCTGTCAAATTTTATATTAAATTGGAAGTTCCAGTTAAAACAACACTTTCAAACTTTGCCATGCACAACTTGGAGTAAAATATTTTTCTGTAATGCAATCAAGAAAATTCATCCTATTCATCCTTAACATGATGTGCGCAGTTATACTTTCA
This sequence comes from Dicrocoelium dendriticum, assembly GCA_944474145.2. Classification (NCBI taxonomy): domain Eukaryota; kingdom Metazoa; phylum Platyhelminthes; class Trematoda; order Plagiorchiida; family Dicrocoeliidae; genus Dicrocoelium; species Dicrocoelium dendriticum. The sequence goes on along the minus strand of OX104060.1, from coordinate 78,277,093 downwards.
CTCTGTAAATGATTCGCTCTTACCAAACAACTCGTAAATCACAGGAAAATGATTATTTACATGCTAACTGGGTAAGAGTAGAGGAAAAGTACGAACGTTGATGAAGACACTCTGTTGTCCAGCTGCTTTAGAAGCAACATTCCGGACACTTTGTTTATCAGGAAGAAGGATCCTCTGGCAGTGGTGGATGCACATTCGTCCCTAATTGGAGAACACCTTTTGGATTGGCGGTTGTCATCCGAGCCGCGAATACGCTGTTGATTATTTACCTGTATGCTGTTTTCAACAGGCCTTTCCACTGTCATTGTCAGCTGCGTGATAGCTACAACTTGCGACAGTCATGGGTCCTCACTCGTCGTCAACACATGGCGAATGCCCAGTTGTGTGCGAATATTGATGCTTAGCATGTGCGGGTTCCGCAAACAATTTGCCTACCTAACTCTGGTTTCCGTGCTACCCAACACTGACTATTTGGAGTCGCTGAACTAGGGGCCATACATCGTGGAGGTCTAGAGTATGTAGGCTCGTAGATGTCGAGTGGGGTGGTCAATTTTTCACCGAAAAAGCTAGCTACTTGTCAAGGAAATAACTTATCTGATGGCCAATCGTGTCCCACATAAGGCGACAATAAATGAGGGTCCTCACCCAGGAGTCGAGGACTTGACAAGAAGCACTTCTGTTCCAATTGTCAAGCATGTGCACACGATGGTAATGTATACACTAGGCTAATGCATCCTTGCTAATGGTTAAGGAAAAGTGATGTTATCATGAATCTAACCAAGCGTTGGCATGCGTTGGAAGTAAATATGATGTAGTCCTTACCAGTTCAGGTCACAAAATACCTACTAAATAACTGAGTTTTCTCATTATCTTGCAATTATTACTCTCCTGTAAAGAACAGCGATATATAGAAAAGTCAAAACGTTTCTATGTGCACACAAACGGTGGTACTGTTGTGTAGATGTGACCATTTTCAGTAGTTCTCCGAAGTTTAGCAAATTAAAAACAACCTTCAGCCACTAGTAGAAGCAGAAAGAAGATATAGATTACACTGCATAGATATTAAGATAGTTTTCGTCAGTTGGAAGCATTACAAGCCGAAACAAATTATGGCTATATAAATATATATATATTCATATATAGGCAACGATTGATAACACCGAACAATGTGTTGCACTCGTTGGAACCCCCTGCTTAGCAACGCTTCATTGATTACCAACATATCGTGGTTGAGTTACGTTATAGCACCTAGAACGCAACTAACGTGATGAGGAGTTCTCCCGCGGGGCTTCTCAAGAGAGGATGCTGCTCTCCGGTTCCTTCTAGGGACCACTCTGTTTTGTCGTACCATCGATTGTTCAACCATTTACGTAATTTTCTATCCACCCTCTGATCCAACGCACAGTCAGTTCTGCCCATGTAAATGTCACCGATATGGCAACTGAACTGGTACATCACAAAAGTATGCAATAGCCAAAGATTTGCTTAGAGCTTAAAGAAGGAAAGGATAACGGATTTTGGATAACGGGTTTTGGATGTGTTTTAGTCGTGGGAACGCCTCTGTTATGATTGCCTAGATGCCTGATAAGATTGTCATTGGCATGGTTGGAGCACGCCTACGGTAACGGCTTGGAACGCTGGTCAGGCCAACGGATTTGCGATGACCTGACGGCGTTAGTGTAGCGCGGGGTACGCGCTGGTGAGACGGAAATTGAGCGAGCTTGATAACGATTCTAGCCGCACGTAATCGGGTAGAGCTGAGCATTTTCGGAAAGGACGCACACGAGAGTGTTTACGGTAGACGCGCACTAGTGACTTAGACACGAACACTGGCCGGCCAACGACACACACAAAATCACGTGACGGACCGACTACCAACTAAGGCGAACAGAAAGGCAAGTGTTCCTCTGAAGGCTCTTTCACGCCTAACAAACGGCGAATCACAGCCAATGCAATGGTTTGTTAAGCTAGGGAACCTTGCCACCACGACGAGGTGGTAGTTTGCAAAAGACCATTGTCAAAAGGTGCGCAGTTGGGCCTCGTCTCGGAGTGTCGGAACCCTGCTGCGTTGTGCGGAGGAACTGAACCTCACTTTCCACAGCCATTCTGCCCGGGGTTTCTGGCGCGTTTTTGCGGGAATATTTGACGGGCCCGCAACAGAATATGAGGCGAATTTGGGAAGTCCTTTTACGTACCAGTTGGGGCGGACCTGAGCTTGCGTCCAGCGTCAATTACTACATCAAAACCCCTGTGAATGACAGAACAATATATAAAGCTATTATTATGTGGTTAAAATTTTTAGTTTTCCTCCTAGAAATTGCTGTGTACCTGGAGGAAGTTACCAGGATATCAATTAGAAAATAAAAACTGCAGAAACTATTATTTGTCTTTTAACATTTCAGGTCTGTAAAGTAGTATGACTCTTCAGATCAGAGTTTTCATCAAGCTTTGTTTAAATGCAACCGTTGCGAAACCGAATATTTAAAGTTATTGTCCCCTGCAAGTCACTTTGTGGTAGACGGTCCACTGCGGTCACCTCCGGTCAGTATTTTAATGAATATATATTAACAAGCTGCCGTGTTGTTACATCTCATAGGATACTGATATGTTGGAATGAATTAAGTTCAGATTGGTTAACAGCAGGATGAACTGTTCTTGTATTCCATCCATATACACTTCGAAAATGCTAAAAGCACCTTGATTTCGCTCAAGCCGTGTAGGGTAACTTGGAAAACCGGTCCCAAAGGGATGCTAATTTCGATTCCGTCGAGCCATTTGAGTCGTTCCCTCAAAACACAACATTTAGTTTTCTGTGTACATTGGGGTCATCTGATTCAAACGCTCCTAGAAAGTCCTACAACTATGTTTTGGGTACACATGAACAGATACACATCTTTGACTGATTCTAATAGAGACACATTTGTGTATAGGGAGCACATTAGCTCCAAACTCAATGAGGAATGTGCAAGCGGATCCGCTGATTCGAAGTAGTGTTTCAAGCAGTGTTTGTCAGGAGTTTAGGCAACCGCCTAAAATTTTCCCTAGCCACCGGGTTACCGAACTGGTAACATTTTAGTGCGCCCCTTTTTCTGGTGTCTGCGTTCTAGCCTGTTTCATCCGCCTATACTAAGGACTCACTGATATATCCAACCTTCGTTATTATTCTGTGGTGTTTTGTCAAGCTGAAAATTGCTAATGTGCTCCGGAATAGACTGCAATTTCGCAAAATACTTGTCTTTTTCCATTACCATAATGTCTGCTCTGTAATGCGGCTACAATAATGTTAGGTATCCCAGTTGAAGATTGCTCTTGTCATAGCGTTGAGTGAGGAAACGTCAAAACTATTCCTTTAAGTAGTCTGTTGAGATTGTCTGAAGCATGGTTAAGAGTATTGCATTGGGTTTATCGTGTTATGAGAATAAATAAATAAAACACCAGCAGACATTGAGGAATTGATTATTCAACATTAGAAACATTTCCAGTAAAAGTGTTTGCCAGAGCCTTCATCGTCTGAAGCACTGTTCTCGGGTAGTGCTCACGCCTTGCAGTCAGACAGATCAAAGAAAAAGTGGAGATTTGCGTTTCACATCAATCATTCCATGATCACCTGCACAAAGAAGGGATACTTAATGTGTGTGCGAAACGAATCATTCATTTGCTTCTTCATAGATTTCGTTCCAATAGGCAGTGTCCAAAGACATAAGTATTGATAATACTTGGTTAAAAATTGTATAATTCATTACCAGATTAGTAGAGAATGTTTCGTCAGTATACTCACGAGTCCAGCAGAAACGAACAATAAATACGCCGGCGAGATACGTATTACTCGGTTATCAACAATTCTATATCCGTAATAAATGATTGATTCCTAGTATCGGATGCAATGAAAATTCCGACACTTACAATCCGACACTTCGGATTCAGTACCGTATACATTGTTGCACATTCTCGAGAACTCGCCGAACTCTGCTGTTTATTACTCATATTGCAGAATCTAGTGAATTCGAGTTCTCGCTTTATTAACAATGAAATATGAATATAGCGACACTATACAAAGGACCCCCATAAGCAAAGCTGATTTGGTTCAGCTTGATTGAATTAATGATTCTGTATCACCAGCAAGCAGTCCCACGGGTTAATTAGTAGAGAGCTGCGGAAGGCAAATGGAAGTTCCAAACTTACGCAATATTTCAAGCAGAACTCATTTGCTTGCATCCAACATAATGAGTCAAAAATATGAACCAACAAGGAGCTTTCTAGCAACGATCCATTTATCATTCGACTGTAAATTGCCAAAAATTCGAAATGTTTTTATTTGTGGCTCTACATTCCTGTTAACGGTAGTTTGGTGATGTAAACCTGTCTCAGTTTCAAACGCAGCTATTAGGGCTCCGGATATTTTAAGCATACGGTGTACGTTTTAGTCCCATACTGAAACCTACTTAAGTTTTTGACGATTTCTGTTTAATGACGTGATGAAGGAATTTAGGAGCAATTGGTCATAAAGGATAAAAAGCTAAATGTCTGGCAAATCCAGTAAGATTGTCAAGGTGCTAATTGCGTGATTAAAATTCAGTATCGATAACTAAGGTATACAACGCCTTGCGCAACAAATGGTTTGCGTTATTGAGATCGCAGTGACTCCAGCGTCGACTGCAAGGGAAGCGGATGCCTATACCGCAGGCTCAGCGCTGTCATCATTCGATGGACCTGGATTAGACAACGCGAACTGTTCATGTCCGCATGCAAAGTGATGGAGTTCCCCGGACATTACACTCAGGAGGAGTTAGGTTTCCTTCGAAGCTCCTCTCGGCTGTATTGCCTGGTAAAAGTAAACTGTTTGTCCAGTGGGGAGTTGTTTTGGATGAGTTGTTGGTGATAACAAAAGGGTGGTTGGGATTTTCCTGATGTTTAACACCATTAAGCAACATCGCCACAAACTCTTATAATCTCCACTGTAAACCGCTAGGTTTTCCTGCCTGAGTTTGTGCGGAAGTTGGAGTAAGCTCCCTACACTCCTTGTCACCCTATGTTTGTGCATTTTCGATCATAGTGAGACAGTGCTTCTGCCTGGACTATGAAATTGGATAGTGTATTCCACATGCAGTTAGATACAAGAGCCAGGCGTTTGCAAGAAGATTGAGACGGTGAACATTCCGGAGACCATTCGCAAGAAACGAAGCTTCTAATTTACCGTCTTCAAAGCCCTTTCAGTCCGCCTTAAACAGATAAGGTTATCTTACAAGAGCACTCTGAGTTCTTTCTCGTGGGAAGCACAAACCAGAATTCCTAATCCTACCCAATAGTTATGAATGTCTTGTTGGCGTTTGCCAAGCTATCCGCACTAGGGCACGATTTAGAGCATGCTCTCTGTCGACCATATGTGAGCTCTTCGAAGCCACTTTGCAGTAATGTATGACCTTTCATTGCATCGATGGTATGCTATGCTTCGAAATTTTCGGAAAAGAATAAAATCGTTCTAGACACCTCTTTTGAGAAATATTGTGGGAATATTAGTGGCATGTGTAGTCCGAGTACCCAGCCCTATGTGAGGCTGCAGTGGAAGTCAATTGGGTCCAAATGGTTGCTATAAAATTCATCATGTCGAAATTTTCGAACGACAAACCAGCCAATTTACCCTAGAACGAAGCGTTTATTCCATAAAACTGAAGCTCGTGGAGTATAATGCGATAGTGCAGACGGTTAAATACCCCTAAGAAATCCAGGTAGATGGTATCCACTCCTATCCTAACATCGACAGATACTACTCAACAAGTACGGCCTATCAATGGTCTAGTGGTGCGTGCCCGATTCTGGCAAAATCTGGGCTGCTCAGGGTCGACAACTAGAGTGTTCCAGCGGCAACGGACTGTATGATTTTAGACATCAACGGAAGTAATGTATTGGACGGAATTTCTCTAGTTCCGCACGAGTGTCGCTCTTGTAGCTTATATTGATGATTCCGCGTTCGTACACTGTGAGAAACTGCATCTCAGTAAGAAATCGGTGAAAGTACATGGTTAAAGGTTCATCTAAGCCCACAAACTTTGACCGAATATCATCTTCTGCAGCAGAGCTGTTCATGCGTGTGGACATCGGTCGATTATGTATATTCAAGGGGGCAAAGAATATGTAGTAATAGGTTGATGTTAATAGAAACTGCGTAAAGGGATATTAGATGATGGTGCTTGCTGAAAAATACAGCTTAATTTTATCTGTGAGGAACTCGACGCATAGAAGTCTCAGGTTTGTTCACTTGCTTTCATAGTATATTTGGGTTAGAGCAAAACGTTATCAAAAGGTTATGTTGAAACTCTAGTCGATCATCATGTACCAGCGTGACTAAGTGATTTCACCTTGTTATATCAACACCCCAATCTACCTGTATAGGAGAGACCATGTGAATGCACCAAGCTGAATCTCTCAAAACCACATATTTCCCAGCATTGATACTTAGCTGCGGTGGATCACTAATGTGGTTGTATAGTGGTGATCCAACAATTCGGTGGTTCCGTTCCACCTTGAACTTCTCTCCCAGTTTAGATGGTTAGTAATCGCAAATAATTAGTTGAACCACAACCAGTACGACAAGTTAGTTTATCACTAGCTATATGCTTTGGCATAGTACGAACTTTTGGCAAGTCATAGGAATGTGGTGCTTAAACTGGTATCCATGTTGTGGAAGATGCTACAATGTCTCTCGCTTCTACTTCCAAGTAGATAGAGTTCCAAGCAGGCGGTAACCGAGTTACTTCAATGCAGTGTATAATTCAACCCACGCATAATAAATAGCATCGAATTCAGCTAAACGTACGCACATGGACTGGTCAAACACTCGGTCGATTGTGTTCGAATACTGTCCGTTTTATTGCGTGCCCATGGAAAATTTGTCCCCACACAGCCTGATATCATTGTGCTTCAATTCTTACAAATTCCTTGTGGATGTTTTGTGAGTGGTGTAATGTTCGTAGAAAGTAGAAGTCATGATTAAACTTCTCGCAGTAATCTGCCTCGACGGGGAATTGAACCCCGGTCCCACGAACTTTGCAACTAAATCACCGTTGCAGTAAATGTTTGTTACTTATACTAAGTTATTCTTCTGGAAAACAACAACTGCGACGATGAATGAAAATGACATTGGCGATTTCGGAAACCGCTTGTATACAAAAGTTAATGCTTCCGTTTTGTTCGAAATAAATCAGTACGCATGCCACTGATGTATCGTGCCATCTGAAATATACAGTTACATTAGTTCGGTACTTTGTTTAACCTGCCGGGAAATTCTCTTTTCTGTTAGCCAGCAACTCCATTGCTTGTAGTAACCTAGTTAACCTTCTGCTTGGTACTTTAAAATCTGTTGTTAAATAAAGTAGAGACGTTAGGATCCGGGATACGTACGTCATCATCCTCTTAAATACATGTCAGTCAAAATTTATGAACACATTTCGGCTGATGTTCGGCAATACAAAAAGAGAAGATAGGTGAAACAACGCGATTCAACTCATTACAGAATACAACGCCAAAACAAAAGCGCATTATGATTCCAGTGTCATATTAAGCGTTGAATATGACAAAGTGGTTGGAAAGGGAGGATAAGCGAGATGATGAGGACGAATAAAACTCACAACACAAACGCAATTAATGCCGGCTCCTAGCCATGTCAACCCGTGTATCCAAGCACACATGTTCATCATTGTTCGGACACCAGCGTGGTACTCGGGAAAAACCAACCAACACCAAGACCGAAGTGAGGGTCTACATTCCTATTGACCAAGTCATCGCGTGTACTTCCCTCTCCTTCTTCCACTAACATCTTGGTCGCGAAAACAATGCACGTCCCAGGAGTAGTGTGCTGGCATGGGAAACACGTCGCCCGGTCATCGGAACCTGGTGCTTGATACAACTGTGCTGAACGGACCACGCGCTCTTTCTACATGAAATACACAAAGCTAAACACGTTCATTGATCACGCGGTGCTCCCACCAGACAAAGGCTAAGCTGCGAAGGCAACAATGGTCGAATGTAACTAGCCTGTTTAGGTCTCCCAATATAATAAGCCAAGTTTCGCCACTGTACAGGAGAGTTAAACAGACGGCTGCGTTGTATACCATAACCTCCAGCGCGACAGTAATGTCACACGGGCGCCAAGAGGAGGAAAATTAGCACCAAAGCCTCGAGTTTGCCATATGGTTGGTGAAGTTACCTTCGATATTGCATCTAGCTAGCGGTCGTACTAAATTCGACCCAATTGCCTTTTTATGGGCCTTTTCTCATAAATTAGCTGCAAACCATTAACCTACTATTCAAACAAGTCCGACTTATCAGCTCTGAAAGTTGCAAACTTATTCTCTGAGGTATTCTCATGGTATCAATGTCTGATTCACATCTGCGTTTGTGCCGGATTTGGTTGCTAAATTTCAAGTGTGCCATACTCCGGTTTCCAAGCACTTCGTGGATTTTGCACTTGTTCGTAAAATCATTCATGTGTCGATCAAGTCAACTAAAAATCGTTCTTCTCTAATACCGTCTGCACAATATCATGCTACTTTGTTGCATGCCCAACAATCGATTAGAATTGATGGATAATCCAAAAACGATCACCACTATTTGTGACCTTGTCAACCTGTGCGCCGGCTAGCCAATCACAACTACGAATGCAGTCAGATCGCGCTAGTCCGACATTAGTTGACCTTTCCAACCACATCCCTTGTCTGACCAGTGTGACAGAAGTCGCAAAAGCACAAAACGTTAACCAGCTCACCGCTTCAAGTAACAGCACGACGCTGAGTAGCAGAAAGCAAGTAGATACAAAGGTAAAAGTGCTCAGTGAAAACTTTGTCTGTGGGTCGGGATAATGTAATCGTTTATTCGAAGTACAATAATAGTTCCTAACTAGAGGTGAGCGATCGAACTAGCTCCGAAGAGGTCTTTTAGATCTGTACTACACGTTCGATCATCCCATTGATCAGGTGTATACTTGTCCTACTCCAACAGTGCGACAGGTGAACAGCAGAAGCCGAGCAGTGAATGAACGCTGATATTGCTTCGTTGGAAACGAGTATTTGTCAGGACAGCGTAGTGACATCTAAATAGAGGAATGGTGTAAAATTTTCTTCTCCTAACCACGTACTGCAAGGTCCATATCGCCGTTACCTCCTCCGGATTTCGAATAACGTAAAGCGAAAGTAGATCAGTGCTCTAATATTCAAGATATCCTCATGACAACGAAGAACAGGTATCACTAGAAAATGTGAATGCGCAAGTTTCGACGCTTCTAACAATTTCTATCCTGGGCAAGAATGCGGCGGGGAAAACCAGCCCTCCGCGTTTGCAACTCAAGAGCTTCTGGTCGAGTTCAATTTCCCCGAGTCGTCAGTCACAAAAGCAGAGTAACTACGAACTTCCCCGGGATGTCACTCTCAAACACCGCTAACGGGAACAGAGGGAAAAAGAGTTGACAATAATTACTCAGAAGAAAGCAAAACCCAGCAATCGCCCGACCTTGCAGCCAAATAACATAGGAGCGACAAATAACGTCCTGATTAGTGTGTGTTCAAATGTCCCCAAGGCAACAGCCATCACATTGCGGGGTTAGTCGTTTAGCGACCGAGGACAGTGGAGCACTTCGTGCATTTTGAGGAAAATGCAAGCCAAACCCACAAATCGAGTAGGGGGTACCCGTCATCCTAGCTCTGCACACTGCGGTAAACCGCGACTTACTAGAGTGACATAAGAATCGTTCACTTATGTTAAAACCTCTTGCTCCGTACAAATGCACTGGAACACGGATTCTGTTTGGATACGCTTATTTTCTGATGACACTTGAAGCGTGCGACGAAGGAAAAGAAACACCAATGAAGCCTAAAGCAAGTGTGGTCACCTGGACAAAGTCGTCATCCATGTGTGCCAGAGCTTACTTACCACGATAGTTAATAGGTCGGAAACCACGATTCGGAACAGTGGAGAACATTCATGAAACAAGTTCCTTGGATGCCATCCTCGGTGGATCGTTCAGATGCTGCCTCACACATCAACTTATAGAGGATGCGGTCCAAGGATCCTAATCTTGTGAGTCATTCAGGGCAAACAGTAACGGATGCATTAGAACCTTGGCAGAGACAACGAAAACACCACCAATCCGAGCATCTGTTAAAAGCTGCAGATATTTTGCAATATCCAGAAACGAAATCATCTAAAATAGCAAACAAACGTAGGATTACACAGGAGCTTCACCTGATCTCTTGTTCACCTGATTCCATAATAAGTCCGGAAAAGGGATGGGATGTGCCTTTATCCAAACCAAGCTGAGGACGATGTGGTATTGTCCGCTTAAAATAGTGGAAAGCAGCCAACATCACCTCCGTCGGCATTTTCCAACTTATGGCCCCTTTATCCCTGAGGTGCGCTGTTAGGTACCGAGCGACTATATTGTATTTATACCAATGCTACAGGTCTTTTCAATAGCTTGACCAAACTGTAACATCGCTAAGTTCCTAAGCTTTGCAATATCACTAGTTTCACTATGTGGAATGTGGGGCGCTAAAATTCGCTACTGAGGATGCAATCCTGAGCAGCAATCCCGTATTAATGAAGCAACATACTGTGTGAGACCAAGGAGGATTCAGATTCGCAGTGCACTGATTCTCTTTGGTGTTGCCTGCAGTTAAATGGCAGAGACATCTGCGTTCTAGCCTTGGTGTATCGTCTTCTGTATTCTACCCCCGGAAATTGAATATCACACCGCAACTCCTCTAAGCTACAATCTAAAGGATCACACACTCACACATTGATCACTGGTGATTTTAGCGTTCATCATGTACAAACCCTGCCACCATCGAAAAATAACCTCTAGCTGGTTTGCAATAGCTCGTTGCTAGTGTTCCCCCCTATAAGCACGTTATTTTGCCTTCTCCTTTCAGAACACATAAGAGACCATATGTGCTAGGTCCTGTGCCTAACAACGAAGAACATAGGATAGTATTGGTTGTAAACTGTCCTATGTGTCGCAGTTATCATGCAGTCATCAGTTTCAACGTCAGCTGCTTTGCGGAATATTATCATGAGGAGCTTGAGATTGTGCGCACCGTTAAACGTTACGACCGCTTAGCCCAGCTTGTCAGTGCCACAATCTGTTCGTTCCTTACGAAGAACCCCCGGAAGTCGTCTTGCTCGAATTCATCAGCAGATTTCTGCAACTCGACATAAGTACTTCAGAGACAAGTGATTCCAATGGGCGCAAAAGATTTTCTTTCTCAAGCATCAGAGAACATAAATGAATGGCAGCACTCAACATAACATGGCGAGTGTATAGCTAATTTCACACGTCAGGTATTTGGAGACAACTGCTTATCCCAACGTAACCCCTGCACTAAACTGCTCAAAGACGACAAAGCCGCACATAGACAGAACCTTGCGAAACTCTTCAGTGCTAAGCATAAACTGCTTAGTAATCACGCCAATGGTCTTCTTATGCTGATGGCTCAACAAGAACGGCTATGGAAGCAATAAACACGCTGCCGATGTAATATGCCCCCACAATTCAGATGGTATTAACTTCAAGCGATCTCTCAGCTGTTATCGCCCTGCTGGCGGTACCCGACTACATGTCTTTCGCATCTGGAGCTTTCTTGCAAAAACCCAAAAATATGTGCAGCTATAGCCCCGAGTTCGATACAATTCCAACAGAGACACGGGGGGCAGTAACAAACCACTGGCGAGATCTTTAGCCTAGCTCTTTTGCTACTGCTTAGAAAAGAATGAGGTTCCTGCCATGTGGAAGCCTGGAACAACAACCCCGATTCAGAAATGCGGAATCAGAACTGAGCTCTCAAACTATGGTCCAGCATCTCTTCTGACGTGGAATCCATCATTACTGATACATTGGTTTGCTACCTAACGAATTCCAACATTAATACCCCAGTGCATCATAGCTTCCGTCGGAAGCGATCGCGGAGAGCTTATTCATTAATCGCGAGGAGTAGCTGGACCGAGTGCACCGACGCCGAAGAGTACGTAATCACACTCAACTTGTATCTTTTGAAGGCATTCAATCGTCTGGGTCATCGGGAGCAGTGGCACTCTTCCAATATGGAGCACTAACGTTCTCCGTCAAAGGCAGTTAGTGATCAGAGTTCGCAGTCCCTTATCTGATCAATTAAACGTCGAGTGTGGTTTGACGCAAGGCTCAGTTCTAGAGTCACTATTGTTGCTGGTATTTATTAACTAACATGCACAAACAATTGCTTAAACTATCCTATGTTTGCTGACGATGTCGAAATATGGCGCGACTCAACCTGATACCGAAGAAACTTTGCTTCAGTGTGACCTAGATAGGCTACATCAGTGGTCAACCCAAAATCTGCTGTAGTTCAATGTGCACAAAAGCAAGGTATTCTCCAAGCGACACCTGACTACCTACACCTAATGGCTGGGAATCTAAGTACAGCAGCAATCTTCCGTCGAATGCAACGTGGGCATTCTGGTTCAGGATAACTTGGGTTGTTCCCAGCAATCTGAAAAGTCGTCGAAAACTGGTAAGCAACATGTCTATCTGTTACGACTGGGCATTCGCGTAAATATACTTCACTATTTTTTGATCCATGCTCAGAGCGTATGTCCGCCCTATTGGCAAATACGCAGTTCAAGCCTGGTAGAAATAGCTGAAGCGCGACCTCGTTGTGCTGAACCAGCTTCAATATGGGGCTTCCAAGTACGTCAATGAAATGCGAAATCTTCGTTAGGAGCAAAAGCTGAGAGTTTTCGTTCGTTCGGTGGACGGTGTCATCGGTTACGTGACAATCAGATGATGACCTACTTAGTTTCACGCAATCCAAACCATCTGTGCCGCTCTGTACAGCACCTCAGAAGTAACAGAAACTTGAGAGATGACTTCTTGAAACAAGCATAACAGGATAGCCGCCTAGACTGCCGCAGGAAGTTCTTTTCTGTTCCCTTGCGTCATCCGTGTAAAGAGCTTCCCAAATCAGTCGTTTCTGTACCCACACATATCGTCTTTATAAGTCGATCGTACGAAGAATCCAGCCAATTGCATTTTATTACTTAGCACTAGGTCGCCGTACTAATCCCAGGAAATACCTTGGGTACATTAATTTTCGCCTACGGTGGTCGTGAAAATACGCGGAGTTCATAGCGACCTCGTTCAAAGTGATAAGACCACTCGTTTGACAACAATAGTGCTAGCAGTATATTTCCCTGTTTTTCGATAGCCCACCAGATTTCCAACCGTGGCTTGTAATTCAATAAATCTTGGCCCGTAGAACATCATTATTCATCGTTGAATCTCATGGGCGTTAATGTAGCTCCCAAAATACTAGAATGTCTGGACGGTTTCTACCTGATCCCTGTCTAGTGCCAGCGCAGGAAGCAGTCCTTGCTAATCCGGAAGAAAGCTTGTGCATTTTCAAGATGTAAAACAGCACAAAGCGACTGGCATCCAGTATTAACCTGTCTAGTGTTTTTGGCACGTTTCTGAACTGTCACGGCTTAGAACAATTTTGTCCACAGATTACAAGCCACGAATTCGGGCAACCGAAAGCAAATTAGCGCCTTCCAATTCGTCTCCGCTGAACGGAATTGCCATGGATTCGTCAACTGCGAAGTTAGAAGAAATTTCACAGCTGGCATCGCTATCTTACCTCTGGAGATATTGAAGGGAGACAACAGTCTGTCATGTGTCATTACTCTGCTCGAACTATGCACCTACAGCCTTCTCATTATCTTCTCATATTTCTGGGACATTTATTTTCCTGAGCAGACAGTCCCAAATTTTAAATCGATCCACCGAATCGAAGGAACTTTGATGTCGAAAAACCCGATTATGATGGATCGCCAATAAAAATGTGGGTGTTCCAGTAACTGAAGTAAGGTGAACTTATGGGTGCTTCGGCTGCGACCTTGACAAAACCCTACTTGCTGCTTGCGCATCTGTTTCCTGGTTGGCAGTCAGTCTGTAGAGGAGGACAGAGGCCAGCAATTTAGAGATAATTGAGAGCAAACTGTTTCCTTGGTGGTTGCCTCATTCCGATTAGAAGCACTCATGAAAATCAGAACTATAACGAAGGAGCTGCAGTCAGTTGGACAGTCTCCTACTCCCGCTGATTCAAGATTAAGTTATGCGAAGCCGCGGATTTTTGGATCATTGTGTGCTGGGTACTACTTTTGTCTCCGATTACCGTGTTAGCAGTGTTTGTTTAGTGTGAATTGTTTACCAAAATCCTCTTTTGGCGTATTTTACATTCGGTGCGAATATGGCAGCTATTATTTGGCTAATTCCGGAGATCTCATTGATTTGCTTTACCGCCAACTTTGTCCGCCATGTTGGATTGCCTCTACCTTGTGATGACGTCTTAAGCTACTTGTGGTTGGTGTTCGAAAGTTGTGGGAAATATGGATCATGTACTTCGGTGTTTCGGCTGCGATGTTTTGTCCCATATTTCGTGCACTGACTTATCTGTTGAAGTGTTTCGAAAATCTCTCGATATCCGACATCGTTTTCTCCAAGTTATATGTGATAAAAGTTGCGGTGCAAAACAGCAGATTACACAACGACCACCAACGACTACGGGAAAATCCCTCTTCCGGACAGAAACAAGCAGTCTAGCACGTGGGGTCAAACGCCCTCTTGCAAGTACCTCTGTCACTTCACCTTCTCTTGTCACTCCGCTATCTGCATCACCACCAGCGTCTTCGACACCGGCCAGGCCTCAAGTTCAATGTCTGCATGGATGGAAGGCGCTGACCCGGGACCTAAGAAATGCCTCTTCACTGATCGGTCCGTGAATTTCCCAGAGCCTGTCGGTGAACTTCTGAACACCGAGGATCCGTGGACCACTCAAAGGCGTAAGGGGCAACCTAATCGAGTTCTGGCATCCCCTGCTGATAAACAACAACCCAAACAGATAAGCGTCTCTAATCCTGCTCCCACAGATTCATCACCGATTTCGCTGAGGTGTCATAATCTCATGGTCTTCCACGTACCAGAGACAAAAGATGAAAACCCTCAGATAGGTTATAGTCACGATGTTGAGTTCCTCCATGGGCTCGTTGATAGACTCATGGATGTGCGCGAAGACAGTGTGGCGCTTAAACAAGTAATCCGATTTGACCAGAAAATTAACCAGTCAGGTCGACCTCTGAGAATCACCTTTGCAAATCACCATATGCCGCAGCTCATACTGTGTCGTCTGTCGAGACTGAAAGACCTAAAACTCTACATCCGCCGAGACTTGGAACCCGAAGACAGGGATCGTTTGAAGACTGCGGTCATGGAGCTCAAAATCGTACTGAAGAAGGCAAGATTGACTCACAAATTGTAAATCTTCGGGGGATAAAGTAGGGTGTAGGAAACCGTATCAAGCGGTTGCTCAACCTTCAGGCACGTCCCGAGGTACCTCCCAGGATCTCCTTGTGGCATTCGTCAACGTGTGCAGCTTAATGAACAAACGTGACGAACTGGGCCACTTCATTGTCTAGTAGCAGCCGGACGTTTTAGGACTTTCAGAGACATGAATGAACTACGACGTCATACACCAACTAGTCGCGTTATCAGGATATTTTTGTTTCCGACGTGATCGAAAATCAAAGGATCACCGTGGTGTTCTGTTGTACATAAAAGCTGCACTATTTGGTAAACTTATCAACATCTATCGGACTGGGGATAATTTATGTGAACAATTGTGGTGCACAATCCGCCTCAGGCACGCAGAAGTAAAAATGGGTGTTATCTACCGTAGTCCATTAAACCGTTGTTGCGATTGGTCACCACATGTACAGAAGCCCATGACCCGCCCTCAGTTCTTATTGAAGGGGATCTAAATTTACCTAAGATATTCTGAACAGATATTCGGCTTCTTCCCGATCATAGCAACGATGAGGCGCAACCCGCTAAAATGATTATTGAAATCGAGACAACGCAACATGTCATCCAACCGACGCGCGTAACTCCGTACTCGGCAGCTTGTCTGGACCTTATGTTTATGAGCTGCGAGTAGAAGCTGAACGGAATCGGATTCCTCGAACCTCCGGCGAAGTATGACCACTGCTCTAGTAGGGCAAGCATAAAACTGCCGGTACCGTATTACACCCAACGGAAACCGACATTCAACTATTGGAAGACAGACTTCAACGGTCTCGTCCAAGTCGCAAAGCAGACTGATTGGACACTACCACAGGATGCGTCGCTTGAGGCCAGTTGGTCATTAATGAAGAGGAAGCTTAACTCGCTGTGTAATCGGTTCGTTCCCCTTAAGTAATAAAATTTCGGACCTGGCCAAAAGCATCAGTTTGTTCCGAAATATAGAGAGTTAACGCGACGGCGTCGCAAACTTTGGGATAGATACATCAGCTCGGGTTGTGATGAAGAGTACACAGTGTACAAGAGACAGCGTAACTTACGTAACGCCGCAAAAAATCAAGAAACGCCGGCAGTTCGAAGAGGATCTATCATCCTAGGCTACAACTGCACCCAAAAGAATGTTTGCTTGCTTGTAACGTCAAGTGAAACCTGGGGGCGACTTTACCGTTTTATAAAGCTGGGACGGACAGATGGTCATTTCAAGCGCGGAGCGCGCGGACGCCTTGGCTACACACTTACCGTATTTGCTAGTAAACCGGCGGCTGTTTCCATACCGTCACATGTTACGCCAGTCTTGCTCGAAAGCCTACAATATGATGCAGTCGAATGGTATCAGCTACTCGTCAACCTCGATGGTGCAAAGCCACCCCCCCGGAGCAGACGGACTTTACCCACTAATACTCAAGTCCCTATCAATTATCATCTCACTAGCCGTGACAAACCTATTCCGTAAATCACTCTCTGAAAGATCTGTCCCCAGCGATTGGAAATGCTCTATAGTGAGACCGCTTCCCAAGGATGGTGATCCGAGTAACGTAGAGAACTATAGACCGATTTGTTTGACTTCGATATTGTCCAAGGTTCTCGAGAAGCTTGTGAAAATGTATCTGCTGTCGTTCTTCGAATCGATGGACGTATTGACAAGAGCGCAACACGGCTTTACGAAAAGGTGATGCTGCATCACCAACTTGATGTATGCAAACCTCCAGTGGGTCCGAGCTCTCAACCAACGGAAGGATGTTGACGTGGTCTACATCGAATTTAATAAGGCGTTTGACAGAGTGAACCACGAGGTATTCCTTCATAAACTGAGAACCTACGCAATCGGTGACACTCTACTTCAGTGGTCACACGAGTTTATTGTAGGACGTAAGTTTAGAGTTCAGGTCAATGACTACCTAACAGAATGGTTCCCATGGACCAATGGAGTGCTTCAAGGTACCGTACCTGGGCCAGTATTATTTCTTATTCATATCAACGATCTTCCGCAACCGCTCCAGTCACCATGTACTTTGTTTGCGAATAAGTTGAAAATCTGGAGGATCACTGAGAACCACTACGACTGTCAAAGTGGTCCACTGAAATACAACTCCCTCTTAACGCCAGCAAGTTGGAGTTCCTCAGTATCACCAGACGTCCAGCTTCTCGATCATACACCTTGGACAGCCAGTTGCGCCACCCCAACACATCTGTCAGAGACTTGGAAGTGCTCTCACGACGTGATATGAGATCACTAGGAAATACAGAGAAACTGTACCGTGCGAGACTAAGTATGCTCTTGGCATTACGACCCAGTTTCCCTACATGTTCCAAACAAACCTTTCCTCGTCTACTAACCTCGCTAATTAGACCAATCCTTGAACAGGGTGCCCCACATTACCATCCGATAACCCAGTGGAAAACTGAAATCTTAAACTTATGGAGTACAGTAGCTGAAGGATTAATAGAGGCCAGTTCTGTGAAATGTTTTAAAACACCTATCGACGAGTATTTCGGAAACCTGTTCTATTGTGTACCGGTGCACATACAATGCCAAAAGAAGACATCGTATACCCGGAAATAATGACACAAATACGAGTTCCTAATCGAACAAGGATAAACGATCAACTGACAAAACACTACCGCTGACTAATCGCAAGTAAGTTTTTTTGATTTTTCATAATTCGATAGAGTTGTACAGAAACCTTTCTACTTACTCTTAAATACATTATCAGTAACAGTATCAGTATCAGTATATGAGCAGGTTCTCCGACCAGAAAATATTACTAATTTGGTTATCGTTATATATGGGTGGTAGCTACCTGGTATCTATTTGGGGTGACGATGACTCTGTTGCACGCTCTAACGCTAGTGGGATCATACTATGGAGCGTGTTCGGTCCTTCTCTGTTTTCGTTCTACATCGGTGACATCATCATGTCCGTACTATATAGTCGGCCAATTTTTACTCGTCGATAACATCAAGGCTGAATATATGTTCGATGAGGTAACTTCAAGGAAAACGATTGCCCATTCTAGATGATATATTTTCTGATAAGGCATGGTACTACTTGTGGATCGTAAACCTATCGCCTAAAATTCATACACTTTGTCACAGGGTTGTACAAACAAATAACGGTCTCAATCTAAATGCTTACCAGCTTGCACCCACCACACAGTTTATGGTTAATATACCTAACAAAATCCACACAATTCTTATCAGAGTTTTGCTTTTGAAGCATTCTTGTCGCCGCCTCCTCGAATACTGTAGCATAATTTACGGTACCAGAAGAAAAAGTGACAGAATTACCGTGGAGTACTTGCAGAAATCATTTACTAAACATTTGATTGATAAGCACACTGCAGTGTGTTGTCAAAGCGTTGCAACGAACTTCAACTCGAACCAATTTTGATGCGATGTTTGATGCATAAGTTGTTGCAGCTTTCTAAACTGTTAGACAAAATACCTATTCTGATCCTCATATACTCAAGCTATTGCATAGCTTCGGGACAAATATTAGACATGGTTATTGCAGTGGTTGGAACCTGTGTGTGCATAAAATTATTCCTGATCAAATCTACCTATCTACGGAAAAATGTGCCCCCGCACACATGTCATGACAATAGTTTGTAAAAAAAATTCGCCAGTTACCTTAAACTGAAAATATTAATTACCATATTCACATGGGAAAAATCATTCGATGAAGCATACCAAATAGGGTCTAAATACTTTGAAATGCCCACTTATCCAAACCTTGGCTTTCAACTCAACCACACAGTAAATCCATATTACATGACTCGCAAGCTAAATTAGTGTACGTACTCATATGGCCCACGCAGCAGTATGGTTACTTTTTTAAAATTGTAATGCCGCTGCAGACACAGCTCTTGTTATGTAAGAACTATCCAAAATAATGTTGTATGTCACGCATTCAACTAATAGATAAATAAAAGGTCCAATTCCATCACGATTGGGGGCCGTTGGATCTTAGCGTCCTTTGTTTGATATCAAAAAAAGAATACACTGTGTTACATATCTAGAATATATCCGTCTGGAATAGGTAATAATTAGGTCAGACTAAAGCATGTGGATGGAATCGTGCTTTTCCTCCTCGTTTTTCTTTAGCCAACTGGTAAAATACCGATGCCCTAGAAGAGGACAAGTAAACTCACAACGTTCGTACATCTTCGTCATACGGGACCTTTGACTTTCAATAGATTACAAATACCAAATAGATGAACCGTTCTCTGCAGTCTCACTGGTGTAGAAGCATCACGCGTTCAGTAGCAATTTTAATCCTCTTTTAAGGACCGTTTAAAGCCAAAACCATTTCAGCTACTCAGAATGTCGTTAACTATACTTGTCATGGTATTGGGGTTTTCCAAACAAAAATGGCTAAGAGTACAACGAAGTTGTAACCCAGTCGGTTAAGCGACGGAATTTATATACAAAATAATGGGAAATGCCTGGAACTAGCTCTGCGCTCCCACCCCCTTTCGCAAAAATGCTTCATCTCGAACTTGTCGGTCAAAGAAAGATATGTACAACAAATCAGCCCTCGTACACATTCGTCTTTACTCAATAACACACTATACTCCGAGACCCGCCCGATAGTTTTTTGAACACAACAGGTTGATTTCGAAGAGATTCGACTCGAACCTTCAAGCCACCTAGCGGCAGTCAACGTTTGCTTTAACTGTTGTAAGTGAGAAACATTTAGCACTCGTTTACATCAGGTGTGGTAGCAGTAAAACCTTAGCGGTCGAGGGTCGCTTCAAACCAACCGACAGTCCACACTGAAGCTGTGTATGGCAACACAAATACACTAAGTGCGAAGCATGATAAACCCTTCAACAATTCTTCGTTACTTGCTCACATCAGTTTTTCCGGTATATTTAGAAGCCACTGCATAATCAGGTGCCTCGTTAAGGTGGCTGATTTTACTTCGACAAATTAGCACTAATTGTCGCATGATCAAAATACGAATATTCATATGTTTCTAAGGGTCTTGCTTGTTGAATATATAAATGATAGACAAAGCATAGGGTGGAGTACCACATTGAGAGTCCACCAGCTCAAACTGGCCACCCATTACAGTCGACTTGCTAGTCGACAAAATGTTTTCTCTCCTCCAGTGTCTTAAATAGATCGCTCTTTAACCTCATCTCGTACTTGCCTCGATATTAACACTTTTCGAAAAACCGCTTAGCTACACGCTTCCCCAGTCGAATTACTTGGTATAGCTAGTTTCACACGGAGTCGAACGATGTGCTAAATAGTTCACTCCCCAACTTTGCCGTTAAGAACCCTGCATCAGTGTTCAAATGAATGGCATGTTTACACTAAAGTGGATGTATGGATCGCATCGATGCACTGAAGCAACACAAGACAGCGTTGTCACTCCCATTCTTTATTATTCCTCACGGAGTACGTGGACTATGAATGCTCTCCATATTACTTTGTGTGTACACGTTCTATCCCTATTTCATATTATGCTTTTGCAACAGCGCTATTAAATCTTAAACTGACGACATATTTATTTTTTAATTCTTTTAATTTTCACTCCAACCCATCCTACGGGACTTGTCAATCATCTGCATTTTACCCGTGACATAACATTGTTCATATCATTGTAAATCAGACACTTATTTACTAGAGAGTAGCAGGGTTTTACTGCGTTGTTTGGTACGTTCCTCGCAGTTAGATATAACCAGATGGTATCACTCATCCTGGAAAGCGTTAGACGGTTGTTTCATCCACACGGGACTACTCAGTATCGCACATCCGCGGGATCCTGCCAGATCCGAACCCCTGACTTTACCATTACAATGCAGTGACTTACACCACTGAACCATGTGTGATGGATGCGGGTCGCCAGGAATCCGAAGTTTGATGATAACCTGCAGAATCAGCAGTGCTCTACACATGCGCGTCAGACCCAATTACTTCTAGCCCAACTCAATCTACATCAGCTGGCGTAGCGGCTATACGGAGACAAATTCACATGGGGACGTCTTATACTAAAACAGGGAATATTCCCGGATTGGAACATTCGATATCGAAAACATTTGCCTGGTGCATACAAACCGTTTAATCAAATAATACATTGAATTTATTTGTCTGAAGTGTAAACTTGCGCAGATCAAGCTGCGCTTCTTTCGGCTCTGAAGCCACCAACCAGACATCCAGTTAGCATAGTATTTGTAAATCAAGATAGGTTTTGTGCTGTAGACTGTATCGGCGTAATAGACCCGACATTAACGATTGCTTGTTGTCCCGCAAAATGCTTAAATTCCCCCAATGCGAGTTTACAATTTAAGCACACATGTATAGCATGATCCAAAATGCCTAAAACGATAAACTGCAAGCTCTTCTCTTTCGTTTCATGCGGGTTTTATCTGGTCCACTGGATTCTCATTCCAACTGCCGGAATACGCAGTGACACTTCAACTAACCGCCTACCACCTCCACAGGTCTCTGATCCGCTATCACGGAGCCTGGGGGCTTAATGCAAATTCCCTTTTAAGGAACGATATCACTGACATAGTTACGTATACGCATCGCGTTGACGAGTATTGTTACCACAGCTCACATCAGGTAATCAAAGGACTGAATATGCAGCGCTTTGCATCAAGTTGTAGGTAAGTATAAACTACATATTGACAATTTCTACGTAGTGCCTTCAGTCCGTTTCACATAATCCATCCAGCTGGTAACGTGAGCTTGAAGTAACGGTGCTAGTCCGAGTCGTTATCGCTTTCTCGAAGCTATTGACCACACCAGTTGTTTCGCTTTGACTACGTAGACAAAATTAGTAAAATCCGAACAATAGAATTGATCTACCCAATTAGTTCTAATATTTCGTGCAGCGAACGAAAATGTGTAACGAAAAGCGACCTGAGTTTTCGCTTTTTTCCAAATCATTCTCAGAGATCTGGTGGCATGAATCGGATTTTGATTGGTTCTCCGGGATGAATAATTGCTAAGCTCGAAGAGAATATCAAAAATTCAGCAGTGGTCCACGAAGCTGAACCATTAAATCCGGAGTACTTTCTGTTTGTTGCTAACGTCATGACACAACTACTTCGACCCACGAATTTTCTCAAGCCGAACACCAAATCAGTGAAGCAACTTTTGTACAACTCAAAAAGCCAAGTCGAGGATTTCCACGAGTCACAATAGGACGTTTGTTCTGTTGACACACAACGAATGGTCTAGTTGTCAGAACGAAGGCATATAAAGGACCCACCGATGCCTAACTGCCTAGTGTGCTGCTCCGGAATCCAAGCATACTGCGGAGCAAGGAAAATGAATGTCTCGATATTACTATCTAAATTGTCAATGACTATGACAATTTAGCGATTGAACACTTGGTTTCATCATGATAATAGGAACACCCCAGCCAGACAAAGAGAGGTTTGCCTGAGCAGAGTATCACCTCACATTGAATAATATATACTCAGAAAGCCTAGGTTTCAAATTCAACTACCAATATCCTTCAGACTTTGATGGTTCATTTCTTTGGAGTATAGAAAGTGGACCCGGCGTTCAATCTCCATGCGGTTCGAATTGGCTGTATTGTTGTTCATGTAATTGATTCATTCATTCAAACTGTGTAGCGCTTCCGACCCGCATCATCCATTGGCTGCGTTGCACCAAATCGGTTTAGGTGGGTCAATGCCTACGGATTGATGCTACTTAGCGAAGTTGCTTATTTCGGTTCTGTATAGTGTTTCTTCCGCATTTATGTGGGGACATAATCTGCGCACCAGTATAAAACAAGCGCCATAAAAGGTGGACATTATATTAAAAAATGTGACTAGATTCGTCATGCAGATGTTCTATACTGTACCAGAGACTGGTTCAATGTAACTAGATCATTGTTGCGTAATGTTCGAACAAATGTTCGAGGGACGGAGCATGAAAATAACATGGGACTAGGCTGTCAGCTAATCACAGACACCTGGCAGGGTAGAAAATAAAGCAAAAGCTCTCAAAAAGCGCCGAGTTCAGTGGTGAAAATCTAATGGTCTAACGGTAGATGATTAGCAGATGATCACTGGATTCTCAATGTAGAATCCATCGTGCTGATGCGGTTTTCAATCATATGTGTCGTCCGCAGTGCATGCACATGGGCGATTTCAACTTACCTCGAGTGCAGTTGTTTTGGTTGAATTTATCCCCGGTAATTGTGAAGTCGAGAGAAGGTTCACGGAAATAATGGTTGAGACTGGGTCCACACAGCACAAAAATTAGCCAACGTGCATAACAGCGATCGACTTTTTCGTGTTTAGATCTGCTATTGATTAGGCGTGAGAAACGTGTGCATTACATCCAGGTTCCAGAGCCGCTGGAACAACTCGATGATGATAGCCAAATTGGAGTTGTCGCTGCCGTATTCTCTTTCGCTGGAGCCAGTCAGCAACTACTGGAAGGCGGACATTAATGGCTTCACTCGAGTCGTAACTCAAATGGACTGGTGTTTACCATATGGATAATTTTTTGAAACCTGTTTGACTGTCATTAATGATGGGCTTAAATTGTTTTACGCACGATTTGTAACTCTTAGGTAGCGGAAATTTAGACCCTCAAGCTACTTTATTTGGACAAGGAGTATAGCAAAATAGCTCGACGGCGACACAGACTATGGAATAAGTTCCTTAGACCGACTCTGACGAAGATTATGACGACAAACAAAAGCAAAAGCTCCGGAACTTCTAACAGCAGATTTCAGCCGCAGCAAAAACGGTACACCAGTAGATCTCGAGTAATTAGAGGGACACCTGAGGCCTGAAGACAATGTGCCCGTGTTGGGAGGCTAAGATGAACAACGCATAACCTCGAGTACCGATCGTTCCTCTGATCTGGCCACAACCTTAGCTTCGATGTTTGCAAATGAACAGGTGTCTGAACCGCGCTCAGTGGTTACCACCCGAACAGCA
Source organism: Dicrocoelium dendriticum (assembly GCA_944474145.2). Classification (NCBI taxonomy): domain Eukaryota; kingdom Metazoa; phylum Platyhelminthes; class Trematoda; order Plagiorchiida; family Dicrocoeliidae; genus Dicrocoelium; species Dicrocoelium dendriticum. Next base: position 78,252,799 of record OX104060.1, on the reverse strand, counting down.
TTGAAGATGTACACTAGCTGCTGATCAGCCTTGACGGAAGCAAGCCTGACAGGCCCGATGAAATCAACGCACGAATCCTGACGTCATTATAGACCATCATGTCGCTTTCTGTGAGTGAGCTGTTCAACATGTCGCTGTCCAAAGGATTGTTACCGAGCGGCTAGAAATGTTAACTCGTAAATCCAATACGGAAAGGCGGTGACCTAGCAAACTGGACAACTATCAACCCATCTGTTTCACAATTCTTTTGGTTAAAACACTTGAGAAGATCGCAAACGAGAGTCTTCTATGAACTTTTGAGTCGAAAAGCTTCTTCAGGCTCATGAGGTTTAGTGAGAATTCCTTTATGCACCGCAAAGCTGCTCGTGACGAGGCACGAATTGTTGCATGCGCTTCATCACGGGAAATCGGTCGACGTCATTTACATTGACTTCAACAAAATGTTGGACATGGTGAAGAACGAGGTCCCTCTCCATAGGCTTAGGTGGTGGTGGTGTTGGTGGTTCCTGCATCAAGGGATCAAGAATTTCCTTGTCCATAAAAGTGCAGGGTACAGGTAGACAATCATCTGACCAACTGATATCTCTCGAGGAGTGACGTGCCCGAAGGCATTGTACTGCGGTCTTTTGTGTTCCGGATCCATGCAAAGGATGTGTCTTAGCTTTCCGATTCGCTTAGTGCGCTGTTTGCAGATGACTTGAAGTTGTGGAGAGTAATTAGCGCACTCGACGACTGGTACCTGCTTAGCGTGAACTTGACCACCTCTCATGTGGTCTGCGTAGGTCAAGCTCCCGATAAACTCGGTAGTGCGGCTATCCATGGGGCAAGGCAAGGGTGAAGACGATCGAAGCAACACTGTACGCACTCAACGGTTGAACCCGGCATCTATCGTGAGAGACCTCCGTGTACTTTCGAGCTGCGACCTAAAGTCTATGGGCAACACCAATGGGCTTTAAAAAACGGTCTTCGTATTCTTTGGGCGCTCAGGCGCAGCTTCAGCACTTGGAGCGAAGAGATTGCAACACTGAACAATAACAATGAATTTAAACGGGTTAAGAAGCGTTGCTTTACAAGTCCCGTTGTATAGTTGGTGGGGATATCAACATAACAATAATGATGATAAGGATAGTAAATTAGTTAATAATTTTAAAATGAAAATAAGAACATATCGTTAGCTCCGTTGTAGTCCTGCCATCCTCTTAGATTCACAGCACCCACAGTTAACAACAAATAATTCCATGGTAAACTCCAGGTGTAGGATGGAGACGTACTGTTAAGTAACAAAATGTAAGTGGATGAGTGCATCGTCCACCCGTTTTTTAAATATTGTTAGTGTCGGTGCAGAGACGACCGATTCTGGGAGAGCATTCCACGGGTGACAGACACGAATGAAAAAGAGATTTCTGCAGCACTCCAGACGACTGTATTGTTCTGCAAGTTTTAATGAGTGGCCCCTCAGGTTTGTATTGCTGCTGAGTTGCAGTAAAGGGCGGCACACATGACGTGGGTCTCGCAGAATCAAGTTTGCCATAATCAGCTCGCCTCGTATTCTGCGATAGCTTCCACTGAACAATCCCAATCGTTGCAGCCTCTCCTGGTAGGAAAGATTGCGCATTCCAATTACGTTCTTAGATGCCCGGCGTTGTGGCTGCTCCAGTGCATTAAGGTCGTGTTTCAGCCATGGATGCCAGGCTTGAATTGCGTATTCGACATGGGGGCGAACATAGGCACTGAGTATTTTTCGAAATATGGAGCTGTTTATTTGTCCAAACGCCCGCCTCAACTGCCCGACGTGTTGGTTCCAGGTCTTCGAGGCCTTTTCGGATTGCCTGGAGCAACCCAAGTCATCTTGAACCAGGACACCCAAGTCACGTTCGAGAGTTGATGGTTGTAGTATATTCGTTCAGAGTCGGTAGGAGTAGCTGTCCAGATGTCAGATGGAAAGCACCTTGCATTTACTGACGTTGAAATACAATAACTTTTGGGTCGACCATCGATACACCGTATCTAAATCACTCTGAAGCACATGCTGGTCGGAGTTCGCTTGGATGCTGCGCCAGATCTTGATATCGTCGGCAAACATTAGAAAGTTTGAAGCGATTCGCTATGCAAGGTCATTAATAAACACCAAAAACAGACGTGAACCTAAAAATGAGCCTCACGGCACACCACACTCGACTTGTATGGGGTTCGATAAAGAGCTCCGAACTCGGACCACTAATTGCCGTTGAAGTAGAAAGTTGGCGATCTTGCTTAAAAGAGGGTCTTCGATCCCGTAATGCTGCAGCTTGGATAGTAGTATCCGATGGTCTAGACGATCGAAAGCCTTGAAAAAATCCAGGTAGATCACATCAATACCTTCTCCAGCGTCAGCTGCCTCGGTCCAACTACTGCGTGCAATTAGTAAATTAGTTGTACATGACATTTGTCGACGGAAACCATGCTGAGCAGGAGTGATGATGTTGCAATTTTCCAGATAGCACACCAGTGCATCGGCAACTATGGATTTCATGACCTTGGAGAGTATAGGAAGAAGGGATACTGAGCGGTAGTTGGAGGGATCAGTTCTGTTTCCAACTTTGTGAATCGGGGTTATTATTTCAAGCTTCCACATGGCGGGAACTTAGTTCTGGTCTAAGCAACGCTGAAAAAACTGAGCTAAAGGTCTTGTCAGTTGGCTTGCTGCTGCTTCCAGTGCCTCTGGACGAATGGTGTCGACACCCGGCGAGCTGTGTTTGCGTAGAGAAGTCAGCTTTTGCAATACAACCTCCTTGGTAAAAGTGATGTGGGTTAGTCCTGGTAAGGCGGTTACCCTGTCCTCTGCACCGTTGTAACGTGGATGTCAGCAGATAGTTCAGAAACAATAACGGGTGCATAATGTGCGTGACCTCTCCAGATTGAATGATTGGCTTCTTTATAAAACCAGCTATTGCGTTCGTGTCCATGATGAATACCATAGGAACACGTATACATAGTTGGTTGGATAGCACGCACAAATGACACGTCAGCCAAATACTAACAATGTTCACGTATCTGCTGAGGACTCGCCTTTCATCTACAGTGTCTGGTTGCTGTACGGATACATAGATTTTTCCTCATGAGTTCACCTCTCCATGGATGTTGAGGTAATACTGTGAAGATGCCAAGGTAACCAATTTCTACTTCCATCGCTTTCAAACATATTCTGCCTAATTCAGATTTCGTTAAACCAAGGGGTTGTGTCTTACATATGCATATGCAGTGAACATTCAATTATCCCATGCACGCCCGTAGTAGCGAAAACCAAAATGGATAATGTGAACGAAATCCAGTGATTTGATTCAACACTGGACAACACTGGTACGTGTGACTCAAACTCATTACTCCTCCTTTGGAAGACCGATGTCGACATTACACCCTTGATGGCTAACCGATATATCCCACACACTCTCCGTGAAGGACCTAGGTGTACTATCACGCTACGATTTGAAGTCCGTGGACAACACGAACAGGCTATATCGTAACGGACTGCGCATGCTTTGGGCGCTCAAACGTAGTTTCGGCACATAATCTGAAGAGGTTGCCTCGCGCCTCTTCTCTTCCATCATTAGACCAATGCTAGAGTACAGTTCGCCAGCCTACTTTCCGATTACCCGAGGTGAGGCACAAAAGATCCATCGGGTACAACACATTGCTAACAGGCTCATCCCGAGTTCACGTGCCTTGGGGTATGAAGACCGGTGCGAGAAACTAGGACTCTACACTTTGTCCTACCGTCGGGTGCAAGTCGACCTCAGTATGACCTACCGTATTCTACATCTCGGTGACTTCCCCATGCTGAAGCCCCGAGGGCCATGCAGCACACGCGGACACAGATACAAACTTGTCGTGCCGGATGTGAAACGTGTTCCCCACCCACTGTGCTTCGAACGGAGAGTGGTAAATATTTGGAACAGTTTACCTGAACATGTGATAGAGGCAACATCTGTGCAGCAGTTCAAAACATTGTTTGATTTATATTTTACCACTATTCGATTCGGAGAACTATCGCACACTTACGATGACGTCACATTTGTGAGTCCTGCAATATCGTGAGTCAGATATTTTAACTGTTGCATGAGAACGATAACGATATTCACGGCTAACAATTTTTATAACGTTTTACACCATATTTCGAAAGAGTTGTACAAAATTCATTTCTACTTGCTCTATAATACAGCATTCAGTATTCAATAGTCGTTAAGGATTAATGCGTAAGTAGAGGATCAAAGAATGAAGGTAAAGTCTGGTGGTGGAAAAATCTGAGTTGCTTATGTACTCATGTCGGAGAGTCAGCTAAGCGTCTTGGAGTACCTGCCGTGTGTCTTGATTGCGACGCGCAATGTTGCTTGACCGTACAGTTTGCTCTGAAGTAAACGTAACCATTTCGATCACTGGGACCGCATCCGAAGAGGAGGGTTTCACGAGAAAGCAGCTCCGGAACTCTCCAACACTAAGCTATTAAAAGAGGCCACCGCATTTTGATCAATATCCTCTCTGCGTCAAGCAAACTTGAAAGCTAATTGCCTATTGTGACCGCCGGATATAATTGAACTAAGAAGTAATGGCGTACAACGGACAAAATGTGAACGATCAAAAGTTCCCACAGGGTGTTTAAGATGAACATAGAAAAATCAAAGAAAAATGCTTCAAACAATTTAGTGTGCGCTGGTGAAATCACCGAGGTGTTCGCATGAACACAGCTAAATATTCTCCTGGTTTGGTTTCGGAATTGAACCATTTGGTTGGTTTATGTAACCTCTGGTCATTCCAAAGTACAAAAACCAAGTGCGATAGGCATAATTCATTGTCGTTTAGTTGAGTATCATCAGGAGTAGGAAACGGAAACAATGCATGTTGGGACGGCTTTCCACCAATGACATTTTCAGAAGCTGTGGTGGTAAGGTGTCACATCATCGATCGAGCTAATCGATTTCGGGCCAATACTCTGAAAGATGGTCGTTTGTTAAAAGAAGCGAACTGAAGAATAGTACACAATCGATTCAGGTCGACATGAACGAAGCTCGAACGCTGGCCGAGAATGAAATAGCAAGGAGATGTGTTCTATATTTGTGAGTGGTTCTAATTGACGCGAGATATAAAATGAGCTTGTGTTCTATGAATAATAGATTTCTGATCGAGGCCCAGACTTTGACTTTTTGCTTCACGGAGGGTCACTTGACATGATGACAGAGGTGCTGACGTACCAAACCCCGCTCTCCTTTGATGTAAAAACGTCGATACTATTGCCGAATCCTCTACAAATGACAGAAAGCACATTACCGTACAGCTGGAGGGCGTGGAAAGCAAAACTGGTGGATTTCGCTACGCTGCTCACGTTAGATGAATGTCCGAGGTCATATCAAATAGTGATGTTCAGGTACTGCACCGGTGAAGATGCGAGACGGATATTGGAAGCTTGGAATTTCTGCGATTATGACGAGGAACTAAATCTTATAGAGATAAGCAACAGGTTTGGTGATTTTTATGAAGGCCGGTCAAACCTTTACGCTCGCTGCTGCCGCTCGGCCAACGTTAGGTCATTTAATATTGAAAGTCCGCAAGGAAAGAAAGAGGTTTCAATAAATAACAGGTAGGATCGCGATGAGCATGAAAGGATTATTGCGGCACCGTCATTTCAAGGACGATCAGTACCGTCAAGACTTGATTCAATAGCTACCGTGAGTACACGGTTCGAGACACACTGTACCGAAGTGCAGTACAGTGTAATACGGACTTGACACAAAGGCGAAACAACTTGATGAGACATTCAAAAGGGAAGGTTGTGGCGGTTTTCAAGAAGGCAAAGAATCGACTTATTAAACTCAAAAAGACGTATGAGGATCCTTATGTAATGCTACTTGGAAAAAATACACCTAGAAAATTCGGCAACAATCCGGTGCAGTTTCTGTTCAAGCAAAACACAAACCAAAAGCTCGCTCGCAGTGGAATAGGCTATGGAAACTGCAACACACGAACCACGAAAAAAAAAAGAAGAATGTGGTCATAAGGTGCCACACCATCGATCGAGCTAAAGGATTTCGGGCCAACACTGAAAGATGATCGATTGCTAAATGAGGTGAACTGAAGGATAGCTCGACGAGAATAAAGCTCGAATGCAGGCCGAGAATGAAATCTCAAAAAGATGTGCCCCATATTTGTGATTGGTTTTAAGTGAATAGAGGTAAAAAATGAGCTTGTGTTCTATGAATAATCGATTTCTGATCGAGGCCCACACTTTGACTTTTTGCTTCACGGAGGGTCACATGACAGAAGCAGAGGAGATTTTGACAGCATTCCATTTCGCTATGATAAGTGGTCAACTTTAGACGGCGTCATTTCAGCTTGTGATTGACTGCTTTCCCAAATGGAACAATTAATGTTGCTGGGCTATCAAGATTTGGTAATTTAGTTATGCACAGTTCGAAGGAATCCGCAAGAATGAGAGCGCCAATAGGGCGAAACGTTCGTCTGGTGCCATTTCGGGTTGGTAATTGGACGATGTCACTTGTGAGCTGTTAGGACCAGTCGGTTAAAGCTTTTCAAAGAATTACGACAGGGGCTTGACTAGTCCCAGTTCCATTGCCTTCGGATGAATGCAATCGTCGCCTGAGTGGCTCCTTATGATATAGGGCTATGGTTTTCTAAGGTGCATCTGTAAACATTTGCTAATAAGGCTATGCCTATATTGGAGAGCACATTGAGTTGAGAATTTCGGTGTCCTCAACAGTATTGATATTGATATTGACAGTAGTGCTAGTTCATCCAAGAATTTATGCAGGCAAGTGCGGACGTCTGACGGAGTGTCTGAGACCCAACCGTACACCCCAAGTACGGTTCATCTCTGAGTCTCAAACAGTCCCAAACTGGAAAACAAACACTGTGACATGAAAACTATGGCAACAGCGATTTAGCTTGGGGAACGCTAAACGGTCGACAAGCCTTCCAGTATGGAAGGGTGGGTAATTCTGGAAGTGATGGGCAATGAACTAATTAGTCAAACTGGATACACCAATTATTTCTATTACGTATATACCCAGGAACGGAGCTAAATAGCACAAATGTTTGAGTGAATCATCAAAATATTTTCGAATTTTGGCAATGTAATAGGAGAACCACTATAAGTGAGTGGGCCTCACAACTTCGACACCAAAGAAGGGAAAGATTCCGATGAAACTGCATTCAGGCACACTGCTTGGTTAGTTTTATTAGATGGTCTGACAAGCAATGAAGGTGGAAATTTTTGTTGGGAGATTCTAGTCACTATGTGAGAGCAGCTTTGTGTTTGCGACGGTGAAAACTACTCACCGTTTGGCGTAGGTATCTGGGGCAAATAACTGTAGTAGTGCATACAGCCGAATTTACAGGCATCGCTAATAATACCGAAATTACCGTTACTAATGTCACTTTTATAATTGTTTGACGAACATTAAAAGCTAAATTAGTAACTAAGAAGGAAATTAGTAAACCTACTAACAGGTAATGAGTGATCATTTGTACACAAAAGTAGTATCAGGGTTCAGATGGATTAAATAAAATGGATTAAGTAAAATTATTAAGGCTATTTTTGATCATGAATTTTCTCATAGATCAGCAACCTGATCGCTGACGGTACATTTATTCCGTATAAATGTTTTACTCCTGTTTTCACTTTTTAGTTGTAACGAGACGCGGGAACAGCCACTGGTAAGAGAGGGGAGAGTAGGTGGTACAGAAACTGATTTGGTTTTAGGGTTAATGATAATGAAGGGATAAGTAATAAAGCGGAATATCTGCAGCTCAGGTTGTCTGTTCAGGTTTAGGTTTGTTCTCCGAGCCGAAATATTTTGTTGCAGACGTTTCATCACTAATCGAGGTGACTTCGTCACTGCGTACTAAGCTTGCTCGTCGAACAACCTCCTCCTGGTACCAGCTGGGCGGTTCGCGATTTTCCTGTTCCGGCGAATGGTTCAGCTGCAGTGTTCCAGGAAGTGGTGGGTTTTCGCCTGGCAAGAGTTCTCCCCTTAAAAAACTATAAATATCCGTTTAACAACACTGCGACGTGGTGGATGTGACTCACCACTAAATAAAGTCACTGCCCCTTGTCTTTTTGGAGACATTGTACACCGGCAAGCAATCCGAGCGTTGGATCTTTTCTCTGACTTCGGGGGTGTTGGGCCCCCTGGCATGGCTTATCGTCATCCGAAAGGTGGGTGAACTGAGTGTCCAGTCACCGCCTCCTTACGGTTGCAAACCACTCATCTCGCCTTGGTGTCTTGTGAGTTAGTCCCTTCGGCCAGAGGCTCGAGGCAGTCATCTCCTAAGATAACCTACCTACCTCGGCCTAGCCACCCGGGTAGTATCTCCCCTACTGACGAACCATGGACTTCCAACTACAACCACTCCCCCGCTGTCTTGCTGCTGCGATGCCATTCACTCATGTTGCTATGCGAACTTCCCAAGCACACGACACCATTTTACCTACCCTTCCCTATACCATTCACACCCATTTTTACCTGATTCCTCTATGGCGATCTACCCCACTTACACCGATAAACCTATTCCCGTGACATTTGCCAACTCAACCACATAGTGCTCAACAGAGAGCTGCCAGTCCTAAAGTCTCCCATATTCGCTCCTGCAACCCGGAACGCAGTTCAAACTTGCAGCCTTCAAAGTACGCACATTACTGCAGATCGATCAGCAAACTGGAGGTAAGCACGCTAGAGACCCTTGGAATTGATATCTGTTACCTGAGAGAAACGTAACTCCAGGACTCTAACTCGGTCTACCAGCTGCCGTCACCGCTTCACCCACGCATCCGCTTCCGTCTCGGCCGTTCTGGTGACGACAAGTCTGCCGCAGCTGGGCAAACTGGTGTTGGGATCTCCCTCATTGCTAGAGCCGAGGTTTCTCTGATTGATTGGATATTGATCAATAGTCGTCTTTGTGCGATGAGGCTCCATGACTCTTATAAAGTTAGCAGACCTTGAGTTGAAAAGTGTACTCACTTCGTGCTGCCTGCCTATGCGCCCACTGAATGTAGCTCGGAAACACTTAATGAGCGATTCTACCAGAAACTTCATGAGCTGCTCCTACGATCTCTCAAAACAGACATCCTTTTTTGGCAGGAGACTTCAACGCGCGTGTCGGTCGGCTGCTGCCATGTGAACGCCACCTCAGGTGACCACATGGATATGATGATGTTCGCTCAGAAAACGCAGAGAGACTGCTCAGTTTGTGTGCTGAGCATCAGGTTTTCCTCTCCAGCACGACCTTTCTTCATCCTGGACGCCAGTACTCCACTTGGCGCCCCCCATCATCGACCCAGCGCTGGTCACAGATTGACCACATAGCCGCAAGCCGCAAGTGGCGCGGCAGCGTACGCGACTGCCGATTATTTTGGTCAACATGCGTCGATACCGATCATGCACTGGCATGTGCAACTGTCTGTATGCGTTTCGGTGGTTCACCTTGATCCAAACACACCCGACTGAACACCTACAAGTTGGGGGACCCAATGGTGAAGAAGGAGTATCAACAAAAGCTTAGTGAAAATCGCGCTCTCTCTCACATTCTAGATGTTGATCAACACTGGTCAAGTCTGCAACAAGCCATGCTGTCGGCCGGTTTGTCCAGCTGTGGCCTCGCTCGCTCCACTCCCAAAAGCTGGATCCGGGGAAAATCCTCGGAATTGCTGGATCTCCGACGGGCAGTGCCTGCTGACGCAGAGCACAACGAACACCGCCGGTCTATTACGCAACGGCTGAAAGCAAGCCTTCGCTCTCATTGTGAATACTCGTGGTCAAAACAAGCTGATGAGATGAAAGATGCTGCATCAACTAGCGACTTCCGCTGTTTCTTTTGCCTCATCAGGGCCACCGGTTGCAATTCCCACGTTATTAGTCAGACTATTTGCGAATCAGACGGCACGAAGATCACAAACCTTCAACGACGATTGGGCCATAGGGTAGAGCATTTCGCTGTCCAATTCAACCACCCAACACAGCCCACTGTGACACCTACAGTCCCAACGGATGACGCTTGGCCTTATCCACAGGTCCCCAAACAAAGCAGAGATCCGAGATGCAATCCAAACCTTGAAACGCCACAAGGCTCCTGGTCCCGACAGCCTACCACCGGCTCTATTCAAAGATGGCAGGAGTGAATTTGTCAGCAGAATCCTATCGCTGTTCATTTAAGTTTGGACTGAGGTGAAGGTTTCGAACGCATGGGGAGAATCGGTCATTGTTCCGATTCACAAGAAAGGCTCCCGCGACGATTGCTGTAACTATCGCGGAATCTCGTTAATCTTTGTCTCATCCAAAATTTTCGTTTCGGTCCTACTTCGCAAGCTTTCAACAACTAGAGAGGAGTTTCCTCGAGAAGAACAAGCCGGATTCTGTCCAGTTCGCGGCTGCATCAACCAAATCTTCACACTCAGCCAACTTCTCGAACTCCGTCACATCCACCGGCGGCCAACAATCGTAGTGTTCTTGGACATTCCAGCGGCATTTGATTCAGTAGATAGATCTGCTTTGTGGAAATGTTTACTGAAGTAAGGTGTGCCCGACAACTTTGTAACCATCCTGTAACAGCTTTATAGTCACACGTCGGCAAAGTCAGGGCTTACGCCATGCTGTCTGCTTCGTTTGCTCCGCCCAACGGTGTTCGCCAAGGTTGCCGCATCTCACATTTTCTCTTCAATTGTGTCACTGAAGATGTCGTCCAAGGAGCACTGGATGGTGTCCAGAACTGCAGTGTTGAGCTCCTCCTTGGGGACAGAGACACGAACTTGGACTACGCCGATGATATCGCCTTGCTGGGGGACGACGCACAAACCATTTAGAGCGCTTTGGACCGCTTAGCGATGGAGGCGTCTGAGTATGGCTTATGCTTCACTCCGGGAAAATGTAAAACACTGCTCCAGGACTGGCATGTGCCTGAACCCGCGCTCACCATTGCTGGACATGTTCTGGAGCAAGTCTCTTGATTTACTTATTTAGGAAGTTGCATCACGGCTGGTGGCGGTGTTGAAGATGAATTCTCACAACAGATTGCAAAGGCTCGCCTTGCATTCATTAAACTGCGACACCTATGGCGTCTTCGTAATGTCAATCTCAAGATAAGGGCAGGGCGTACAATGCTTCCGTCCGTGCAGTACGCTTGTACGGCTATGAGACTTGGCCTATTCGCTCGGAAGACATGAAGCGGCTGTCAGTCGTCAATAATCGCTGTCTACGAAGGATTGTTCGGGTGTGGTGGCAACACCACGTAAGCAAAGCAGAGGTCCGAGACCGAGTGCTTGGAGCGAGTAGTGCCAGTCATTAGAAGGTTATTCACCGACATTTCATGCGTTGGCTCGAACATGTTTTGCGCATGCCAGCCCATCTCCTTCCACGTCGAGCGCTATTTTCAGTCCCAGGAGGCAACGGGAAAAATTGTCGCGGTGGACAGCCAATGACAGGAAGGAGCATGAAAAAGGCAACCTCACGTTTGGCTGCAGTCGGACCAGTCAGTGTTCCAGGTTGGGGACCACGAGATGCTGAATCTCATTGATTGGAAACATTGCATGTCATGGCCCGCAACCGACATCAGTGGCGTCAATCTTGTTCTGCCATTTTATCCCCTTCTTAATGCGCACCAAAAACTCATGAAACCAATGCAAAAAATCAAAATGGCGTGTGTAACATCAAAAAACCTTTTTCCATTTTTATCGCATTTCGTGTTTCTATTTGCTCTATTTTTTCTTCCTCCATGGTTGTGATGGCACAATATCTGTTAATAGACTGCGAATATATATATATATATATATATAGTTAGATAGATAGATAAAAGCAAAACTTGGCCGATGACAGAGTGATGTTTGAACTTTGCCACTTCGATTCATGTCCCGTGACCATTGCTTGTTTGCAATTCGATCGCCGACTCTATTAGACTCATGCGGTGAATGACCCGCCTAAATTTCATTTTTCGCAGTTGATGGTAGATCGGGTCTAAGTCAATGCACAGGTTAATCGAATGCTCCGTAGAGAACCATACTTCCAACAATTCTCTTCCTCTTCTTGTCTCCCTTGCGCTACGACCTCCGTCTTCTCCCAATCAAACGTATGCCTTTCTTCGTCAACTTGTGTCGAGACCATTATTCATCATCAGTTGTCTCGAAGCATGGTTCTCTACGGAGAACTCGATTAACCTGCGCATTGACTTAGACCCGATCTACCATCAACTGCGAAAAAAAGAACTTAAGGCGGGTCATTCACCACATGAGTCTAAAAGAGGCGGCGATCGAACTGCAAACTAGCAATGGTCACGGGACATGAATCGAAGTGGCCTAGTTCAAACATCACTCTCTCATCGGTTAATTTTTGCGCAGTACCCACTGACGAAGTCATCTCGATTGGTGATGAAACGTCTGCAAAGAAATATTTCGGCTCGTAGAACAAACCTAAACATGAAGGGATAAGTTGCCTTTCGGCTTACAGCTGTGCATACACATTTCACGTCAGGTTCCTTTAGTGTTTCTGGAGATTGATGTGATCCAAGTGTATTTAATACATTCGGGATAATGAGGAAAATTGATAGAGGTGTTCAGAATGTGGTTTGGTTGGCACTTATGAATGCGTGTCGGGGTGGTTATTTGCACTGTATCACATTTCTCACTGAAATTGGTCGATCGGATTTTAGGACTCGCAAAATGTGGGGGCCATATTTAACCGCCATTACAGGTGCGATAGATAGCGGTTTTCCGCGGCGAAAGCGCAGTACTCTTTGTGAACTTCTTCGTACTTAAAGTGTTGAAATGAAGTAGGCTATTGCACTTGAATCGTCTCAGTCAACGGGAATCCATTGTGTGACGATAAATAGCATAATAATTCGAAGTTGTGTAACCACCAAGGACCAGGATGGTGGATGATCGTTGGACATTTTTCAGCTCTACTGCGTGTTGCTTTCAGAAATGTCTTTGAATCATGACATAATACTCCATAATAGGTCTTAAGATAATGTTGAGGAGCTCAAAACGTGTTTTAGGCAGGCATAATTTTTAAGGTTTTCAGATAGTTACTTTGCATTTACGACTTGGTACAATGTACGTGCAGAAAGAACGGAGGAGTTGGCATACATTGTATTGGGAGCAGCAGCAGGCCAACTGGCAGGACCCTTAGCTCAGTTTTTCCAGCAATGCTTAGATCAGAAATAAGTTCCCGCCATGTGGAAGCTTGGAATAATAAAAACGATTCACAAAGATGGAAACAGAACTGATCCCTCCAACTACCGCCCAGTATCCCTTCTTCCTATACTCTCCAAGATCATGAAATCCATAGTTGCCGATGCACTGGTGTGCTATCTGGAAAATTGCAACATCATCACTCCTGCTCAGCACGGTTTCCGTCGACAAAGGTCATGTACAACTAATTTACTAATTGCACGCAGTAGTTGGACCGAGGCAGCTGACGCTAGAGAAGGTATTGATGTGATCTACCTGGATTTTTTCAAGGCTTTCAATCGTCTAGACCATCGGATACTACAATGCAAGCTGCAGCATTACGGGATCGGAAACCCTCTTTTAAGCTAGATCGCCAACTTTCTACTTCAATGGCAATTAGTGGTCCGAGTTCGGAGCTCTTTATCGAACCCAATACCAGTCGAGTGTGGTGTGCCGTGAGGCTCATTTTTAGGTTCGCGTCTGTTTTTGGTGTTTATTAATGACCTTGCACAGGGATTCGCTTCAAACTTTCTAATGTTTGCCGAAGATATCCAGATCTGGCGCAGCATCCAAGCGAACTCCGACCAGCATGTGCTTCAGAGTGATTTAGATACGGTGTATCGATGGCCGACCCAAAAGTTATTGTATTTCAACGTCAGTAAATGCAAGGTGCTTTCCATCTGACATCTGGATAGCTACTCCTGCCGGCTCTGAACGAATATACTACAACCATCAACTCTCGAACGTGACTTGGTTGTGCTGGTTCAAGATGACTTGGGTTGCTCCAGTCAATCCGAAAAGGCCTCGAAGACCTGGAACCAACACGTCAGGCAGTTGAGGCGGGCGTTTGGACAAATAAACAGCTCCATATTTCGAAAAATACTCAGTGCCTATATTCGCCCCCATGTCGAATACGCAATTCAAGCCTGGCATCCATGGCTGAAACACGACCTTAATGCACTGAAGCAGCCACAACGCCGGGCATCTAAGAACGTAATTGGAATGCGCAATCTTTCCTACCAGGAGAGGCTGCAACGATTGGGATTGTTCAGTGGAAGCTATGGCAGAATACGAGGCGAGCTGATTATGGCAAACTTGATTCTGCGAGACCCACGTCATGTGTGCCGCCGTTTACTGCAACTCAGCAGCAATACAAACCTGAGGGGCCACTCATTAAAACTTGCAGAACAATACAGCCTTCTAGAGTGCTGCAGAAATTTCTTTTCCATCCGTGTCTGTCACCCGTGGAATGCTCTCCCAGAATCGGTCGTCTCTGCACCGACACTAACAATATTTAAAAACGGGTGGACGAAGTACTCATGCACCTACACTTTGTTACTTAACAGTTCGTCTCCATCCTACACCTGGAGTTTACCATGGAATTATTTGTTGTTAACTGTGGGTGCTGTGAATCTAAGAGGATGGCAGGACCACAGCGAAGCAAACGATAAGTCCTTATTTTCATATTAATGTATTGACTATTTTACTATCCTTATCATCATTATTTTTATGTTGATATCCCCACCAAATACCCAACCGGACTTGTAAAGCAACGCTTCTTAACCCGTATAAATTCATTATTCATTGTTCATTGTTCATAATTCCCAAGTCAGATGTTGGAATTACTTCACCGGCAAGCGTGCTAGATTCCTCAGGGATTTGAGATTTTCTTACTGTGATCACTAGATATAATAAGTGCGGATATTTCCATATATGCTTATGAAGTATAGTAGTAATTAGTCTGATAGAAATAACTAGTAGTTTGAAGTCATCTGAAATTACAAAGAGCGTCTGTATTTGATGGGGACGCATATGTTACTTATGTAACTTATGCAAAGTAGCGGTCCAAGCAAAATCTCCTGAAAGTAACTGCCGGTTATTGGTGTAGAGTATTGCCGATCCAGTCTCTGTTTGGGTTGTATAGCTAAGGTGTGAATGGAACCAGCTTAGCAGAAGTTTTCCAATACCGTATGATTTTAGAACAGAAAACAATGGTTACACGTGTTGCACGCGGTCGAAGAAATTTCGCACATCCAAGAGAATTATGGTGACTGCTATTCCTCTCTCAACCATGGTTGTAACACAACTAAGAATTGTAGTTGACAGGTAACACAATAGCGCCCTGATAACATGTCATGTTGGGGAGGATAGATCAGGTTACTCTGTGTTTGAAATTGACCAGCGCCATTCTCGTCTATTCTCTCTCGGGCTTTAGAAGAAGGGGATGTGCGATTTATCAGCCGGTAACTCGACATTTGATTTCGCGAAGCACCTTCCCTTTTAACAAGTATGATGAAATGCTTCCACTAAGATGGGAAACAGCCGGTAGTTATCAGAAGTGCGATATTTATAACAACAGTGGTATATTGTTGTCACCGAGTATTTTGAAGGGTTGACGGTTGACGGTTTTTGTGGATGTGATGGCGTTCTGCATCTTTCACAGTGTCACAGGGAGATTACGACGTAGCTTTCGATCTGTAGTGAAGTAACTCGCGGATATTGTGTGTCGAGGAATCAAGAAATTACCAGGTCACACATTTTTTTGCTTTTAAGCGACCCATTTCGGTTCATGCCAGCCTAAACAAGGTCTGAGTTGGACAAATAATCAGACTGCTTCGACGGTAAACAAAACATTTCCTTAGCAAGTCGTGCACCCTATCTATGGTGTTTTCCTTCCGTTCAACATGACTGACGGCGGTGCAGTTCTGGTCACCACTTAGCCTAACGCTTTGTCATAAATCGTGTGGTGCGTGATCGGTTAGGTGCTCGAATTCAGATCACCGTGAATCAAAACAGCGGACGGAAATGGCGCAGGTTATCTGCCCTAAACCGACGCGGAAAACATGTTGTTTTTGCTGAGATTTCGTGGAGCAGTTTCTACTCACGGTATCAATTGTTTTGTGTACCGAAGCTTGAATATGACCGTGTGCTAGCATCCTGCTTAAGAGCGCTTCAAGCTGAGTCCATTCCACGGTGCACCGGAGTCGGTTCCGAAAGTGAACTGCATTTTAGGCCTGCACAAAGTCGATAGCGACAATTTGCTGAGCACCAATAGTCAAATCCGTGAAGAACATACGATTAGGGGAAAGAAAACTCCGGCTTTTTACATCTATTTCTTGTGCATACCAATAATATACGTATGTTTCTCCTAGGTGCCAGAAACTGATGGTAACATATGATTAAATGGACCTACGAAGAAACGATTATGCTGTTGTCCGAGTGGGTATTGACGTTGTTTTTAGCTTTCTAAATGTTTTTGGCCCATTCTGGAATATTTTGGGTGATTTGTCGGATGAAAACATGACTATCACTTACAGATCAAATAAACTATTGAATTTAGTGTGGAATTATTTCGAGTTTTCAAACACCATGGTTGTGTTTGGTAGGTTGTTCCCCAACATGGTGTCTCTGATGGGGTAATAGTTAGAGCGTATAACTCTTTTCGTCCTCGGTATACGTAGCATATCTTTGTATGTTTGCTGAAGCATTAAGGGTTATGTTGCCTCCTTCTTCAAAAAGATAGAAGTATGTTTCCTGTTCTAGCAAATCGTGTAAGTGCATCGAGTTTTGTTTTAAACCTCGTAGTCACATTTGTTCGAGGTGAAAGTTTAAGGTAGATGTGTCACTGAAACGAAGTTTGATAAAGGACCTTGGCAAAATTTCCATGGGTTTCCTATCAACCAATGCATGCTTTCGTAGATGAAATTGCAGTCTTCAAGGAAGGGACGTGCGTGATTTCTGTGCACTTCAAGTTTGGCAGGGTTTATTTGGATTTCGTGGTATTTGTTATCCACGGACATTCCTGCGCGGTCTATTTGATATCGGGCTGGTGCAAAAAGAGCGGAAGTTAGAGGATAACAGGATTTCCTATATATATTCTCTTCTTGCTTGGTTTTACTGGCCTTCTGGGATTGTTAGATGTGATGCTTGATTTCCCACGGCAGAATTTCATCCTGCACGTGTTGTACCACTACTCAAGGGAGTGGAGATCATCTTGAATTAGCAGCAATGTGCTCTGAAGCTCATTATGCCTGGTTCTATAGACCATCTTGATGTCATCGGCGAATAAAAATAATTGACCGTGCACATGGCATAGCATTGATATAGAGGATAAAGAAAAAAAGCTAAGTACACTTCCCCGAATGACAGTGCTAGTGATTGGGTGTGCGGAGGATTGTTGTCCACCCGGATTGGCAATTTGAAGACGATTGGTAAGGTAGAGAAAAACGACTTAAAATGTGTTCCGGTCTCTAAAGAATTTTTTCTTTACTTATGTGTAGGAGGATTTTAATTGCAATGTTTTCGTCCCAGTAGCTCACAAGCTACACAGCACAGAGTAGTCCGGAAACGCAGAAGACGCTTTGCGCCCTATTGCGGCTTGTCAGTGGTGTGCATTCCGTCGGTCTCCTACTGGGGATTGGACCCATGACCGCTAGAGGTAGATGCCAACTAGCCAAAAGCTTAAGCCACTGAGCCATGGGGGACGTCAGTTAGGCTACACAATTTGCAATATACCACGACTTATCTTCCACTGCTACGCAGGTTATCACCTAAGCAGATGACAGTGGCTAGCCTCCGAAGGTCATGACTTCCTCTCACTAGACGCTACGTCTATAGCATTTGAAAGTCCCTAGTAATAAAAATGTAGACACTCCAAGTTTCAAATGTTATGGATGTAGCGTCAAGTGAGAGGTAGTCATGACCTTCGGAGGCCAGTCACTGTCATCTGCTTAGGTAGTAACATGGGTGGCAGTGGAAGTTAGATCGTGCTATATCCCAGTTGACTTGCGAAGTATGTAGCCCAGCAGACGTACTCCATGCTCAACGGCTTAAGCTGTTAGCTAGTTTGCCCCCGTCTCTAGCGGTCTTTGGTTCGATCCCCACTAGGCGATATAGCGAATGCGCATCACTCAGGAGCTGCAATATGAAGAAACACGTCTGCTGTTTTTCCGGCCTAGGCTGTGCAATGTAGATTGTGAGCCTGGGAAAAAAAACATTAAAATGTTGTCTTTCCAAATAATCGTCTAATGTCTTTTCTTCTTTCAGGATTAAAATTATGGTGATAAAACCCGGGGCAATGCATTCCAAAGTCTAATCGAAACAGTTTAGTTGACGGTTCGTGCAGGGACCTTTACAGAGAAAACCACGTTGCGAGGTGTTAAAATTGCCACGACGATTAAGGAGTTCCACCAGTGTTCTTAATTAGTCACTCAGAAACGTGGTACTGGACTATGATAACTCGGTCGGAAATTGTTACTCCTTTGTTTGGGACCACCATTTTTGCATTGAATGATGAACGAGGTATTTCTGAAGGTAGTTCGCAAAGTTCACAGTTCAGAATGTAACTAAAATGTGGTGTTTACTAAGTCAAAAGCTATTGCAAAATTGTCGTGTAAGCAAGAATACTTTACAATCCTACATACAAGGCTATAACAACCTGGGTTACTAGTTCATGTGCCCATCCTCTGTTCTGCGAAATGCCCACTGGTTCGACCGGGCAGTCTGCGCGGTGACAGTCAGGTGCTCGACCTAGTTCCAGTAGCTACAAATCACGCTCTTGGAGCCGATGAACACCGTACATACGATATTTAACGAGAACTTTGGCTTAGTTGTTCTAGAATTGAGAAGTTATAACTCTGGTTGGGCCCCATGTCCCCACTTTGATGACAGTGGCTTCGCACGCGCTACATCGCT
This sequence comes from Dicrocoelium dendriticum, assembly GCA_944474145.2. Lineage (NCBI taxonomy): Eukaryota > Metazoa > Platyhelminthes > Trematoda > Plagiorchiida > Dicrocoeliidae > Dicrocoelium > Dicrocoelium dendriticum. The sequence goes on along the minus strand of OX104060.1, from coordinate 78,233,901 downwards.
TAGTATTGTCTGTGTGTGTGGTGTCATTCGTTTGGGCATTGCTTCATTCCTTCGCTGCAATGGAGCAAGTGTTCATGACGGGTAGAAATACAAGGGCTTAGCAAGTCCCATGCGATGATTGGAGTGAAAATTGCCAGATGAAAACACACTTGCATTATTGACCAAGTAGTTTGTAGTTGCACAACTGAGAATATTGTTGCATGGAGTTTAAGGGTGGTCTGGTACAGTGTAGTGTGTATTCTGCACTAATGTTGTCACTTTATAATCATGGGTTACATCATATAATGTAAATGTTTTGATATATCATTAACTGGCTTTCTGAATAATGATAAGTTGGGGTCATTAATTACAGCCTATAGGCGGGAGATCCAGGGTGTAATATCCCAGAACCAGAGCGTAGCAGTGGGCAACTAAGACATCACCGCACACACATGTCTTCACTTCAAGCAAAGGCTAAGCGTGCATGGGTCTCAAATGTATGCGGATAAACAGGAAAAAACAACTTTCAGCCTTGCTCGACCCTTTAACGCTTGGGTACGCAATGTTGTATTTTGGATGCGTGTGTACCTAACGTGCACATGGTAGCGTTTTGCTCGCTGCCCGTAAGCTAATGAAACCACACTTTGAACCGGTTAGTTCTCGCCGTGTGCTACCGAAGAAAAAGCATCTGCCACAGTTCGCAAGATCAAACAACATGTACTACTGTGACAACAATCAATGGTATAGGAGCGTACACACACACACTATGCACTTTAGCTAGAGGTGGGAAACGCCTCAGCTACTGTGCCGCAACACGTAATAAAAGGGAACAAAAGGCAACAGGTGTAAGCCAGCTGAGCTACCGGTAACGGATGGGCATCGTTCCGGTAAGCTACCTGCCGGCTACTATGCAGCAAAAAAATAATAATTCAATATGCAAAATTGTAAAACGCTAAATAATGAGATTATGGTTGGAGTGGGAGGCTAAGATGCATAGGGGGGACAAAGAAACTCCCAGCACGAACGCTACTGAGGTCGGTTCCTAGCAATAACAACAAGTGTATCCAGCCAAACGTGTTCATCGATTTTAGACCGAATATTCACCAATGAAGAACTGATGGTCGAGAGAGTGAAAACAGATACTCCTTTGGGCCGCTGTGATCATGCGACGCTATTGTATCATTACATGTGCTACGCGGATTATCCAGTAGAGCATACCGAGGAGTATCGTGTCGTAACCAACTATGAAGACCTGTCCGACCACATTGATGCTACAAGCTGGTAGTTCCTAACTGAATCAACCCCTGAGGTGGTCTGCGGTGAATTCGTCAACATATTTACCAAGCTCGTGGCAAGGACATCTGACACCATATTCTACCGGCCTAGAAGGCTAAAGTCTTTCGTAAGGAGCAGGACACGTAGGTGCATGGCATTAAGGGACTTGGCATGGCATACCTATATAGCCTCCCCGAACGACCATACCTGGGATGTCTACACAATACACAGGAACCACTGTGTCAAACTCGTCCGGGAGGATAAACTTATGAACCCATAAGGTCTAGTGGAAAAGTGTTGCTCCAATCCCAAACTGCTATACAGACACGTAAACAAGTTGCGCCGTGTTAAGCGCGGTATTCCTGCACTGCACACAGCATGCGGCTTAGCCCAAACTGCACAAGAGTCGGCCAACTTCCTTGGACAACAATTTGGCCGTACCTACCAAAGCGCGCAATCACCATCCATCCTGCCTAAGTAGATAACTCCGTCATCAGGGCTTAATCACATATCGTTTACCTCCGCAGCTGTACTGAAGAGGCTGATGTCTCTGCGCGGGTTTAGCTCCCCGGTTGCGAACGGCAGTCGTCCAAAGGCGTTGAAAGTTGCTGCCATGAGTTTGGCAGGACCATTAGCAATTTTCTTTCAACGATGTTTGAACGAAATGCATGTCCCCAAGATGTGGAAGCACGGACTCATCACGCCTGTCTACGAAAGTGGTAGCCGTGCTGGACCAACAAATTATCGCCCGATAACATTATTTCCTTTGATCTCCAAGGTTATGGAGTACATCATAGCTGAGGCTTAAATGTAATACCTGGAGAACAACAAAATGCTCGTTCCGGAATAGCATGGATTTCGCCAAAATCGTTCCTGTACAAATAACCCCTTGACTGCTCTTTCAAACTGGACGGAATCTGTGGACGCTGGTGAAGGCGTCGACGCAGCCTACTTGGATTTCTCCAAGGCATTCGACCGCATAGACCATCGCATTCTCCCCCAAAAGATTCCAGGAATATGGAATCGGTGATCCTGTTCTGGGCTGGATAGGAGACTTTCTCCTGCAACGTCACCTGACTGTGCGGGTTAGAAGCAACCTATCAGAATCCATTGAAGTTCAGTGCGGCGTTCCTCAAGGCTCGGTACTTGGACCCCGCCTGTTCCTGGTCTTCATAAATGATCTCGCGAATGTGCTTCTTCTAACTGTTTGCTATTTGCTGACGACCTAAAGGTATGACGAACTATAGCTGCAGTGGGGGATCACACATTCTTACAGGAGGACCTGGACAAAGCGTACACATGCTCCATCGACAACATGCTGCATTTCAACATCACCAAGTGCAAAGTTAGTATACGGCACAGGAGTATGCACAAGTACCGCCTAGAACCACAAATTCTACAGCTGGCTTCTCAAGAGTGCGATGTCGGTGTGATAGTTCAAGATGACCTCGGTTGTTCGAGGCAGACTGAAAAGGCAGCTAAGAAAGCGAACCAGTACCTTGGCCTTCTTCGCAGAGCTTTCAGGAAGTTTGACCCTTCGATCTTTCCAAAAATGCTTAGGGCGTACGTGAGGCCGCACACGGAATACGCTATTCAAGCGTGGCAACCCTGGCTTAAGCACCATCTCACCGCGCTCGATACTGCACAACCTAGGGCAATGATGAGCGTCAGAGATTTGACCAGCCTCCCCTACCCACTCAGGCTGAAGACCCTCAAAATATACAGTGGACATTATCGGCGTCTAAGGGGCGATCTCATAATGGTGTACCTAATCCTGAGAGACCCCAACCACCCATGACATTCCCTTCTAATACTCAGTCAAAACACCTCGCTAAGAGGTCACCAGTTTACGTTAGTCACGCAGTACAGCCGCCTGGAATGTCGGCGAAACTATTTATCCCTTCGAGTGGCACAGCCTTGGAATGCCCTCCCGGAACATGTAATTGATGCACCCACCCTATCCCTTTTCAATAAACGCCTTGACGATGCCCTGTCACATTTACACTACGTGCTATGGCTCATGACCACCCGATGCTGGCACTAATGCACAACAGACAGGGGATAGTGCCATAAACCTACTAGAGAATGACTCACTCCAAACGTCTTGCATGTAATTTGTTAAACGCCACAACTATAGAAACTGGATTACTGTATCCTGTCGACCCAAGATTGTTGCACACGAGTAAGCGTTGTCCTTGCTATCATTTATATTTTTCTCGCCTATGAAGTGAAAAATAACCACTCCCCTGTTGCTTTGTGTGAGTACATTCTCATCTCAAACTCCCTCTATACGACAGTGCAGTCACATCTGTAATCGCCCGAACTGACGATTCCATTATCCCTTCGCTATGTTTTTGTCACGCTATACACCCTACGGGACATGTCAAGCACCTGCTTTTTTACCCGTTATAAATCATTGTTCATTGTTCATCGTCTTTCGGACCCCAACCAGGGAGCCAAGACGTTCCAACTGAGACCAGCTTCGAAGTGTGGGCCTTCATTCCTCTGGACCAAGTCATCGCTTGGCCACCTCTCCTCTTCTTCCATCCACACCCCCGACGCGAAACAACGCAAGTTGCGGGAGTCGGTGGACTAGCATGCATAACACAATGCCGAGCCATCGGAGGCTGGTGCGTGAAATAACGGTGCTGAGCGGTCCATTTCCATTTCCTGTGCCGTAAGCAAGCCGTCGGACACGCTCGTTGCTCACGCGGTGTTCCCACCAGATGTGAGCTAAATTGCGAAGGCATCGGTGATCGAACGTAACTAGCCTCTTTATGTCCACTGATCTAAGGGACCAGGTTGCACAACCGTACAGTAGGGTCGAACGTTCCGCTTCACTGTACACTCAACCCTTCAGGACGAGAGTTATGTCGCGCCCACGTGATAAATGCGAAGGTTAGCAAAAGTACCTCGAGCTTTTGCTATACGATTCGTGATCAAATCTTCAATCCCACGGTCGCTGATGCAACTTCCCAGGCAGTTGAATTTTTGAACGATGATGACCTGGGCTTGGCCGCTTGGTTGGACATGAGCTTATTGACAGGGCAGGAATAACGCTCCGCGTTCACATGTGAGTTGAAAGTAGCAAGTAAAAGCCTATCAAAACAAGGTGGGGGAGGGCCAACTATTGGAGGTTGAAGACAGGGGGAATAAAAGTGAAGTTGGAACGGAACGGTAAGGGTGAAAAAGCGTAGGAGGGGTATAAGAAGACGGGAAGACTTGAGAAGTAACATCCAAACCCCTAACCACCCTGCCCATTGCAGAAGATAGAGCACCGTTGATTATCCACTGGGTGGCCAGAGCATCAAGAAATGCTTTGAAGAGAAATTCATTGGATTGTGTGGGCAGCATACTCTCAGGTTGCCCAGGCCCAAATAGGAGAACGATTCGGGTTCTCAACCAAAGCCTTTGGTTTAAAACTCTGACCGCAAGGCAGCGGGTTTGGCTTTGGGCTACAAGGAGACCGTTATAAGGATTGGGAAGCCACCTCACTCCAATCCTCAACCTGGAGGACAAGGAGGCTGAGTTTGTCTGGCCTCTAACAATTGACCAATCTGGTATGCGTGGCTGTGAAGGTAAATAAGCACCGCCCAGCATAGCTCAACGGATCGCTGAGGCACACAAACCGTCGCACCACGGTAAAGTCCAACCTCATTGCGATGGAGCGCCTAGAAGACCCAACCGTAACCGGCCAACAGTGGACGCTACCAAACCCTAACAGAAGAATGAGGCTTGGGAATCGCAGCAGAATGTGCACCAGGAACAGATACAGAAGCATCATCCAACATGCAGCCTCCAGTAGGGAGTTCGAAGATGATTGTAACGGTTTGTGTTCGAAGCTGCTACATATGGGTGATGAGATCTGATGCCATCGCACTTCGTGTGCTTCCAACTTGAAGTAATCAGCCAGGCCATCGCAATCAAATAGGTAGGCATATTTTCAGCACCCGTATTGTGACCATCAGCAACCACATATCACATGGAGATAATATGCATCGTAGCTAGACTCAGAGAGACAGCCGGCACTCATCTGACGAGTCCCAAGAAAACTAAACGGCCATCTAGTGCGTCCTGGATGAGTGGGTGTTGTGTCTCTGAGTCCAGATGCCACCATCCTTCAAGAAAACCTAATAACTCCCCCTACTACTCACTAACCGAGACGATAGTACTGCATATGATAATTCGCACCAGGTTTAAAAACTAAAGTCAACCGCGGTGATGTGTCTGTATAGTGAGTCCCCCGCGGTCCACATTTTCCGTTCACTGAAAGGTGGGTTGTTTAACAGTTGGTTCGATTAAATCGAGGTAAATTGCTATCAAGTAACTGAATATGCATAAGAATTTCAGGTATGAATGAAGTGATGAGTGTATAAGTCTGACCGCCGGTAAGTGAAAAGACTGCTGCAAATGAGCGCATCTTAGCCCCTCTTTCGCTGAATAAACAATCAAATCGCACGCCCTCCCTCGGATTTTCCCTTTTAGTCCTCAAGTTGATTAAACAATAAAGGAAGCTTAAAATAAGCAAGGAACTTGGATCGCTTAAATGATTTTAAAATGGCCCCTCCAATGTGCAATAATAGACTTCTTGAGTTTTAAATCAAGTGTTGGGATATGACAATCAAATAACAAAACAAACAAATAAATTGTATATTCCTCGACGATGCGAGAAGCTGTTCCCTAGAAGAAAGAGATCAAATAATGGTACAACCTTTCCACGACATTGCCTTAATACATTTTCAGAAATAAACATTGGCGCAATTACAAATTAGGTAACACAGAGTAATCAGAATCGTTCTGCTATTTTTTCCTGCCATTGAATCAAGATTCTTCACAATCGCATGACAGATGTTTGGGCCGAGAAAGAAATGTATTGAAAGGGGCTATTGTCCGAAATGTTTGGTGTGTGTGTTTCGGAAATTTATTCAGGCACCGTGGATACCGTTTCGAATGCGTTATCTAGGGACGAAGATATTACTCACGTTTTGGACGGTTAAATGCTTACTAATCGCAAGCTTAATATTGCAAAGTATATAACATGTTCTGATAACGTTTGGAAGTTTGTGCCAAATCTTTGAGTAATGGGTTAGAATGTAACGTTCTCTGATTCTCGTAGTAAATTTTGGAATCATGATATTTAACTTTTTGTTACATATTGGATATCTGCTGTTTAAAGAAATGTGTACACCGTTTTCAAGACTGCGAATCTGACAATTTATGATTCAGTAAAGAAAACATAGGTTCAGCTTCATTATCCGAAGCCAAACTGAGTCAAATCGAAGTTTGTTACATCGCTCTCTGTATGTCAACTTTGAGGAATATCCATATAACTTTTTCGTGAAGCGTCTCTGGACCGTCTCAAGAGCATGGTGGTCAGATTTCCGCAGATTAGACTGTATCACAGAACAGCATTCCATATATGCAATTACATATATTTTGTAAAGCTTTTTGCGAAATTCCGTGAGGCAAATATGATGGCAGATGTAACCGATGGTCTTCATAGCTTTCGAAACTTGAAAGTCACGGTGTTCAGGAAAGTTAAAAGTGACTGAATATCGCACGCCCAAGTCGCAAATTGTCCTGCATTGCGAGATATATGCACCTTGTAGTAATAAACTGTCTGGCGGTACTTGGCATTTGTACGACAAAATATTACACTTGTCCACTGCAAATGACATCTGCCACATTTGGCACCAGGAGTCAAGGGCAGATATGTCATCCTGAATGAGACGTATGGCATCCCGAGTATTTTCACGTGATTGTGAGTAGACAACTTTAATATCATCAGCAAAGACAAATGTGATACCAATTCTTATTCTCTGGAATATATATTTTATATAAATTAAAAAAAGAAGCGGACCAAGAACACTCCCTTGCATCACTCCATTAGTGATTGCTTGCGGTTTGAAGAAATGGTCGCCCATGCGCACCACCTACTGTCTACCACTTGTGTATGAAGACAGCCAAGAGAACATCGGTTCTCCAATGCATATAGCCTTCAGTTTATTTAGTAACCTTCTGTGAGGCGCTCTATCAAAGACTTTTGCATATCCAGGAACAGGATTACGACACTGTTGCCTTTTGAAAAGCACAGAAAGAAGACGAAGGCTAGTAGATTAATGTATTTCGGATTGTCTCCGATACGAAATGAATGCATCTACCAGCCTTCGTCTTCTTTCTGTGCTTTCAAATTGTTGAAGGGAACTAACTGTTTTCGTTGTCAAAGGCAATCGCTGTGTGGTTTAAAAAGTCAGTCTGGCATGTTGCGCAGGATCGACCTTGCATGAAGCCGTGTTACGAATTGCTGATGATCTCAGCGTTGTTCAAGAACATAAATAGTTCATCTTTCACTATGCTTTACTGTATTCTCGATAGGATGGGTATGCGATGGATGGGACGAAATTTTTTAACCTCGTGGGCAGCTTCATTTTTGTGTTGCAGGATAACTACAGTAGTTTTCTATTAAGTGGTGTCTACTGCGTTGGTCAAAAAGGGTGTAAAGATGTTGAGCAACAGCAGAAGAAAGTCAATACCACTGCTTTTTATTAAACAAGGGGGATCCCATCAAGGCTTCCGCACATTGAGGAGTATAAGCGAGAGAGTTGACCAGTGATTTTCGATAAAGTGAATTCCACTGTGCATAGACCTTCATTGTTGTGCTGCATGATATATGCTGGTGTGTCGGATGTTTCATTGAGCATTGATTCGGCAAAATAAGCACTGAAAGCTTCTGAGATATCACCTGTAAACCATGTCACAAAAGTGTTTTCAAAAAAGTCTGTATCAATAAAGGGTCAAGGTTGTTAAATTTCACTGACGCGACATCCTGGAAATAAATCAACATGCCTTCTCAACTTGACCAGCAGCGAGTATGTCAATCGCGCTGAATGCTGTTATTTGGACAGAAATAATTGAGTTGAATCTGGATCACACCGTCCAGTCGCGTAAGTCTGCCTCTGTCGAAGCATAATCTGCATTACCCTTACAATAACTCAAAAGGTATTCGTCAACTTTTCAGATATAGATTCCACAAACTATCTAACTCCAATAAATCAAAACAGGTTTGCCGGTCAGCACGACAACAAAGAAATGCAGGTAATGGGATTTCATAGATAAGATGGTGTGGTGGTGGTGCAGTCTGTCTGAGCTGGAAATTTTCGCTGCACAAATTGCTCTCGGAGCATTACGAGAGCAGAACAATAAGTTTCCGGATGCACTACAGTTACTCGAATTACTCACCACCAGCTTTCGTGCATAATTCCATGTGTCCAAACAATTCCATGCGAAGGGTGTGTCAACAACAGCAGGAAAATATAGATAAACGGGTAGCGCTTCCTTACATCAAGAATGTATCTGAACTAATGTCAAGATTGCTACGAGTACATAGAATATTGGTAGCCCACAAACCGACTGGTACTTTGCGAAGATTGCTTTCAAGACCGAAGGACAAACTCAAACAAGGCAGTCAGAATGATGTTATCTACAAAACTAACTGCAAAGAGTGTGACAAACACTACATCAGGCAAACTGGAAGGAAACTTTCAACACCGATCAACGAACACAGAATGGCGATATCGAGATACGACCCGCATTCACTAGTTTCCATGTATGAAGACCAAGAAGGCCAGCACTTCGACCTAGAGAACGTTTAGATCCTAGCCCATGGAAATTCGAGACAAGCTAGAGAGTTGTTGGAAGCATGGTATTCTACCGAAAATTCAATTAACCGACGCGTTGAAATAGATGCCTTATATACAATGCTACGGATGAAGGATTACCGAATTAGTAGATTAAATCTAACGAAACATTACGCCAGACAACTGCGTCAAACGACCACAACCGAAGAGGTACGCGATCGAACACTACGAGGTGAGAATCAGAGGTGGATTTCGATGATCATGTGTTCGTCGAACAATCCAAAGTCAGACTAGCGGCTGGGAGATCGATCAGCCACACTAACTAACGCTTTGTACGCGCCGCTCTGCTAAATAAACGAGCACTGACGAAGTCACCTCGAGTGGTGACGAAACGTTTGCAGTCAAACCGCCGAGCTTAGCGAACACTCAGACCACCAACAATTCCATACTTACAGTCCGAGTATAGAGAGCCTTACGACTTGTGAGATGTGCCGGCTTGCTGATATATGTAAGTTGAAATCACTGAACAATGTTCAGAATGGATTACAGTTCACTTGTTTGCTAGGTCACCTGCACCTAATCTATGTACCGCGTATTCGGAAACTTTTTGCTGTGCCACCGCATGTGCGCTAGTATTCTTGTATTCTCTTATGAAGTTGGGAACTATGTGAATCTGTAGGTCAAATATGGAGTGGTGGGTGATAAATTGCTTTAGAATGTTCAAGAACAGTGAGTTGATGGAGCTGATTGTCAGCTCATCCATATTTTCAAGCCCTTTGAATTGTGTAGCGTTAGTTAAGAGAATGCCATGAATGATCGCATTATCTTCTTACTAATAGAACGTTCATACAATCTCGGTTGCTAATTCATTGAAACTGGAAAATAGTGACCGCAGAAATGTGCCTCTTTGAGTAACATCTTAGGCTGGGTTGATGGTGAGGGCTTTCCCACAAACATGGCTAGGTAGGCTTTTGGGAGTAGACTTGTGGTCAAAGCGACGTAAACTATCGTGAGTATCATATATCTATTCGAAGTTACAGCGAGAAGAAGTTGCCCATGTGGGCCACTGTTTAACAGTAGTTTTACCACTACTATTAAAACTTTTAGCAACATTAGTGGTAATTTTATCCCTACTCCGCCGATAATAAATATCCACTTCCTTATTTCAGATGCCAAAAGCATTCAGGCTAGTTAGTGTCATCCCAAGCACAGGCGGAGCCAGCTGAAAAACAAATCTTATCACCAGTGAACAAAGTATTGCCTTGGCACATGATATCCAAACCTATGCATCGATCGTCACGTGATAGATCGTGTAAATTTTTTGGTACACTATTAGATTGTGTTGATATGGAATATGCGGACGTTTTGATTTGACTCTGTGGCGATATTTGCCCTTGCGGTGCCGTTTGTCTATAGTTGGTCAATGTGTAAGCTTCACTATGATACGGTTATCTGGCTCACGCACACTTTAATCTCTGTCATTCTCCATGAGCAAGAGGGTGGAATGCTGACCAGAAAGCTACTATGGAGTGCTTGTTTGACATTGCCGAAAAACTACGTGTGAACGGCGGCTGGCTTGCCGCACAACCTCCTCGTGGTTCCAGCTGGATGGTTCGGTATTATCCCGTCCTTGGGAATGGTTCGGCATCAGTGTTCCAAGTCGTGGTGGGTTTTCGCCTGGCAAGCTTTATTCCCATAAAAAGCCGGATATGTCCTTATAACAACACTGTGAAGTGGCGGATGCGACTGGTCACTAAATAAAATCACTTTCCCTTGCCTCGCTCTGAGTGCCATTGTAATTCGAGGGTATGTTGGGCCTCTGGTCCTATATGGTCCTAAAGGCGTAGGAACTACTTGTTTGGTTACCGCCTCCCAACGGGTTGCGATACCCTCATATGGCCCTGCTGCCTTGTAGGTTAGATCCTGGATCAAAGGCTCGGGGTGATGCTCTCTAAGACAACCCTCTACTACGGCCTGGACAAACCGGTAGTATCTCGCCTACTGACGAATCATGGATGGATCATTCAATTATAGCCCACAACAAAAAACATCAAATAACCCAAAACTGTGAGTGGAAAATGGATAAAAAGTTGTTTATTTTCTTTCTGCGTTTACACTAACTCTGTTTTTCTATTCCACCATGGTTTCGATGGTACAATATCTGTAACAGATTGTGATCAATATATCCCTAAAACAACAGATAGCACTGAATAATTTGCGTTGGCTCGGGCACGTGCTACGTATGCCTGGTCACCGCTTACCTAGGAGGGTCTTGTTTACTCTACCAGATGAACGATGGTGTAAACCTCGAGGTGGACAGAGGTTGACTTGGCAGCGGAAAATGAAGTCACTGACGACCAAACTGGATGCCGTTGGTTCGTCTCGACTTCCAGGTTGTAGTCAACGTGACTCGCCTTGTGCTTGGCTCGGAACTTTACAGGACATGGCTCGCAACCGACACCAGAGGCGCGTCTGTTGTCGTCTTCTAATCGGATTAGCTGTTTAAAATGTGTTTGATGTTGAGTTATCTGCGGGCAATGGCTGATTATGCCGCAGGTCAGTGAAAGCCACAAGAAAGCTGTCTCGCCGATGCCGCCGTAGCATTGCACGATAACTTGCTGTTCGTGACGGTAGGTTGTTCACACAAGGTGTAGCCGTGCTGACCCTGAATGTTTGCTTAGGGCATTAAGTTTTTCAGGTAAGTCCTGATTCGCTCCTTGTTATTATTCCTTATTTCATAGGTCGTCGTGGCTATATGGCGGCGATGCATCAGTTCAAATGGCTGATGTACTCCTGTTGTAGATGATGATGACGATGTGAACAGTATATATATATATATATATATATATATATATTTGCAAACAGCCACGACAAGTAAAGATATATGGTGGGGAAAATACAAACAATGATTGTATATTACTTATGAATGGAAGGATTTTGGTGAGTACTTTTGTTCGCGCAATTAGCCGACAATGATGAGCCCCAATAGGGCGAAACGGTCGTCTGGTGCTTTTCCGGACAGCTGGTCGACATATCTGAATTGTCGGCTAATTGCGACGAACAAAAGTAATGATTGTGTATTTGTTATCCTGTTCGCATTTATTCGGTTTTTTGGACATTTGTACATGTATTTCAACCGCGTTTCACTGAATGTGGAAAGAGGCCTAACATAAATCAAGGAGCTCAGAAGCCGTTGCTATTCTGTTGCACCCAACTGCCAACCTTTTAGAACTAAGGCGTATCGCTAAGGTGACAACACCACTCGAAACAATGGGCTGGGTTAGCCTCACACCCTTGAATGTTACAGTACCAGACCTTAGCGGTTAAAGAAGTTGATATGAGTTGCGCTTACTGTTTTGGTTACTTAAATCCCTAGGGATAGTTGAAGCAATAAATCCATAAATTTATCGGGCAGGGACGAACTGTCTCTCACCCTGCAGACCAAGCGTCTTGTATTATTCAAAGCTTCTGCTTCTTACTTGAT
>OX104060.1:78192815-78221026 GCA_944474145.2 Dicrocoelium dendriticum | reverse complement strand
TGCGATTTGATTGTTTATTCAGCGGAAGGGGGTAAGATGCGCACTTTTCAGCAGTTTTTTGACTCACCGGCGGTTAGACATATACACTAATCACTTCATTCATACCTGAAGTTGTTATGCATATTTATTTACTTGATAGTAAGTTATCTCGATTTAATCGAACCAACTGTTAAACAACCCACCTTCCAGTGAACGGAATATCTGTACCGCTGGTGACTCATTATACAGACACATCACCACCGTTGACTTTAGTTTTTAAACCTGGTGCGAATTATCATTTGCAGTACTATCGTCTCCGTTAGTGAGTATTGGGGTGAGTTATTGGGTTTTCGTGAAGGTTCGTGGCAGCTGGACGCAGCGACACAAGCATCATCCATCCAGGACGCACTAGATGGCCTTTTAGTTTTATTAAGACTCGTCAGATGAGTGGCGGCTGTCTGTCTGAGTCTAGCTACGACGAATATTATCTCCATGTGATATATGCCTCATGATGGTCACAATACGGGTGTTGAGAAGATGCCTACCTATTTGATTGCGATGGCTTGGTTAATTACTTCAGGTTGGAAGTATCCGAAATGCGATGGGGTCAGATCTCATCACCCATACGTATCAGCTTCGAACACAAACCGTTCCCATCATTTTCGAACTCCCTACTGGAGGCTGCATGACCGATGATGCTACTGGATCTGTTCCTAGTGCACATCCAGCTGCGGTCCACATGCGTCATTCTTCTGTTAGGGATTGGTAGGGTCCACTGTTGGCCGGTTACGGTTTGGTCTTCTTGGCGCTCCATCACAATGAGGCTGGACCTTACAGTGGTGCGATGGTTTGTGTGACTCAGCGATTCATTGAGCTACGCTCGGTGGGGCTTTCTGTGCACCTTCAGAGCCACTCATACCAGATTGGTCAATGGTTAGAGGCCAGACAAACTCAGCCTCCTGGTCCTCCAGCTAGGGGTTTGGAATGATCATCATCATTATACACGTCAGCTAGAGGTGGGAAACACCTCAGCTACTGTGCCGCAATACAGGGTTGGCATGAGGTGGTTCCTTATTTCTTAAATCGGACTCCTTGTAGCCCAACGCCAAACCCGCTGTTGCCTTGCGGTCAGGTTTTTGAACCAAAGGCTTTGCTTGAGAACCCTACTCGTTTTCCTGTCTAGGCCTGGGCAACCTGACAGTATCCAGCCCAAGCATTACTATGAATTCCTCTTCAAACAGTTTCTTGATGCTCTGGTCACCGCAGAGGATAATCAACGGTGCCCTATCTGCCGCAACGGGCAGAGTGGTTAGGGTTTGGAGGCTACTGATCAAGCCTTTCCATCTCTTACACTTTTTTTATCTTAACGTTCCGTTCCACCTTCACTTTTATCCCCCAGTTTTCAAACCCCCAATTCTTGGCCCTCCCCCACCTTGCTTTGCTAGGCTTTTAGCTTCTACAACTCCCATATAAACGCAGAGCGTCCTTCCTGTCCTGTCGACAAGCCCATGTCCAACAATGCGGCCAAGCCCAGTTTATCATCGTTCAAAAATACAACTACCTGGGAAGTTGTATCAGCGCCCATGGCTTTGAAGATGAGATCACGAACCGGGTAGCAAAAGCTCGAGGTACTTTTGCTAACCGTTCGCCACTTATGGCGCCGGCGCGATATCAGTCTCGCCCTGAAGGGTAGAGTGTACAACGCAGCGGTACGTTCTACTCTATTGTACGGTTGTGAAACCTGGCCCCTTAGATCAGCGGACATAAAGAGCCTAGTTACATTTGATCACCGATGTCTTCGCAATTTAACTCACATCTGGTGGGAACACCGCGTGATCAACTAGCGTGTTCGACGCTATGATTATGGTACAGAAAAAAGAAATGAACCGCTCAGTACCGTTACTTCACGCACCAGCCTCCGATGCCTCGACCAAGTGTTACGCATGTCAGCCCACCGACTCCTGTGACGTGCGTTGTTTGCTCGTCGAAGTGTGGATGGAAGAAGAGGAGAGGTGGCTAAGCTTTGACTTGGTCGAGAGGAATGAAGGGCCCTCACTTCGAAGCTGGTCTCAGTTGGATTGTCTCGGCTCCTTGGTTGGGATCCGAAAGACGATGAACACCTTGGGTTGGATACACTTGTTGATTTGGTTAGGAGCCGATCTCAATGGCGTTCGTGCTGTGAGTTACTTTACCCCACCCCATCCTCATTTGCCTCCCCCTCCAACCACGATCTCATTATTTAGCATTTTATAGTATTACGTAGTAAACATTCTTTTTTCTGCCGCATAGTAGCTGGCAGGTAGCTTACCGGAACGCGACATCCATCCGTTACCGGTAGCTCAGCTGGCTTGCACCTGTTGCATTTTATTCTCTTCTTCTTTTATGTATTGCGGCACAGTAGCTGGGGTGTTTCCCACCTCTAGCTAACGTGTATAGTGTGTGTGTGTGCTCCCATACCATTGACTATTGACACAGTGGTACATGTTTTTTGACTTGCCAAATTGTGACAGATAATTTTTATTCGATAGCAAACGACGAGAACTAACCCATTCAAAGTGTGATTTCATTATCTTACGGGCAGCGAGCAAAACGCTACCATGTGCACCTTAGGTACACACGCATCCTTACTCTGCTACCTTGCGTACACGAGCGTTAAAGGGTCGAGCCAAGTTGAAAGTTGTCTTCTTGTTGTCTTCTTAGCCTATGCTTGAAATGAAAACGTGTTTGCCAAAGGCCTTAGTGGCCTACTGCTTCGCTCTGGTTCTGGGATATCACACACCTGGAACTCCCGCCTATAGGCTGTAATTAATGCCCCACCTTATCATTATTCGGAAAGCCACTTAATGACATATTAAAGCATTTACATTACATGATGTAACCCGTGATTATGAAGTGACATTATTAGTGCAGAATACACACTACACTGTACCAGACCACCCTTAAACTCCATGCGACAATATTCTCAGTTGTGCAAATACAAACTACTTGGTCAATAATGGAAGTGTGTTTTCATCTGGCAATTTTCACTCCAATCATCGCATGGGACTTGCTAAGCCCTTGTTGCTCCATTGCAGCCCACGAATGAAGCAAAGGCCCAAACGAATGACACCATACACATATAATACTAAACGTTGCAGCGCGTGCGAAGCCACTGCCATCAAGTGGGGACACGGGGCCTAAGGAGAGTTATAACTTCTCAATTCTAGCACAACTAAGCTAAAGTTCTTGTTATATATCTTATGTACGGTGTTCGTCAGATCGGAGAGCGTGAGTTGTAGCAACTGGACCTAGGTCAAGCACCTGACTGCCACGGCGCAGATGGCACGGTCAAAGCAGTGGAAATTTCAAAGAACAGAGGATGGGCACATGAACTAGTAACCCAGGTTGTTATAGCCTTGTATGTAGGCTTGTAAAATATCCTTGCTTACACAACAATGTTGCTATAGCTTTTGACTTAGTAAACACCACATTTTAGTTACATTCTGAAATGTGAAGTTTGCGAACTACCTTCAGAAATACCTCGTTCATCATTCAATGTAAAAAAGGTGGTCCCAAACAAAGGAGTAACAATTTCCAACCGAGTTATATCAGTGCATTACCACGTTCCTGAGTGACTAATTAAGAACACTGGTGGAACTCCTTAATCGTCTAGGCATTTGTAACAACTCGCAACTTGGTTTTCTCGGTAAAAGCCCTTGCACGAACAGTCAACTCAACTGTTTTGATTAGACTTTAGATTGAATTGACCCCGGTTTTACAATCCTAATTTTAATCTTGAAATAAGAAAAAACATTAGAATCTGTATCTCGTAAACAGTTATTTGGAAAGAGAACATTTTAATGTTTTCGTCCCAGGCTCACAATCTACATAGTAAAGCTTAGCCCGGAAACTCAGCAGACGCGTTTCTCCCTATTGGGGCTCGTCAGTGCCGCACATTCCCTCGATCCCCTACTGGGGATCGAACCCATGACCGCTAGAGACAGATGACAACTAGCTAGCAGCTAAATCCGCTGCGCCTTGGAGGACATCGGTTGGGCTACACAATTTGCAAGCTAACTGTGATATAGCACGATCTATCTTTCACTGCCACGCAGGTTACTACCTAAGCAGATAACAGTTGCTAGGCGCCGAAGGTTAAGACTTTCTCTTACTAGACGTTACGCCCATAGCATTTGAAACTAGGAGAGGTTTCATTTTGCATTACTAATGAGTTTCAAATGCTATAGACATAGCGTCTAGTGAGAGGAAGTCATGAGCTTTGGAGGCTAGCCAATGTCATCTGCTTAGATGGTAAGGTGCGTGGCAGTGGAAGATGGGTTGTGTTATATCCCGGTTAGCATGCAAGTTATGTAGCTTATTCGACGTCCCCCATGGCTCCGTGGCCTAAGCAGCTGGCTAGTTGGCATCTGCCTCTAGCGGTCATGCGTCCCATCCCCAGTAAGAGACCGACGGAATGCACACCACTGACGAGCCCCAATAGGGCGTAACAGGTCTGGTGCTTTTCCGGACTTGACTGTACTATGTAGATTGTGAGCTACAGGAACGAAAATATTACAATTAAAGTCCTCCTATTCATTAGTAATGATAACATTCTTAGAGACCGGAACACGTTTCAACTTATGTTTCCCCTCCCTTACCAATCGTTTTCTAACAGCCAAGCTGGGTGGGCAACATTTCTCCGCATGCCCAATCACCAGCGGTGTTATCCAGGGAAGTGTACTTGGCTTTTGTTATTTCCCCTCTTTATCAATGCTACTGGCATGCGTATCCAAATGGTCAATTATTTTTTCCGCCAATGACATTACCTTCGACCCTACTGTACGGTTGTGAAACCTGACCCCTTAGATCAGCGAATATAAGGAGGCTAGTTAGGTTCGATCACCGGCATCACAATTTAGCTCACATATGGTGGGAACATCGGGTGAGCAACAAGCGTGTTCGTCGCCTTGTTTAGGGCACAGGAAATGGAAATGAACCGCTCAGCACCGTTATTTCACGCACCAGTCTCCGATGGCTCGGCCACGTGTTACGCATGCCAGCCCACCGACTCCTGTGACGTCCGCGGTTTGCTCGTCGGAGTGTAGATGGAAGAAGAGGACAGGTGGCCAAGCGTTGACTTGGTCGAGAGGAATGAAAGCCCTCAGTTCGGAGCTGCTCTCAGTTGCATCGTCTCGGCTTGCTGGATTGGGTCCGAAAGACCATGATCACGTTTGGCTGGATAAACTTGTTGATATGGCTAGGAGCCGACCTCAGTTGCGTTCGTGCTGTGAGTTCCGTTGTTCCACCTCATCCTTCTTAGCCTCACCCTCCAATCACTATCTCACTATTTAGCCTTATAAAATTTTGCATAGTAATTTTTTTGATCCACGGTAGCCGGCTGCTAGCTTATCGGAACCATGCCCATCCGTTACCGGTAGCTCAGCTGGCTTGCACCGATTGCATTTTATGCCTTTTTTCTTTTAGTTATTGCGGCACAATAGCTGGGTAATGATGACATCAAGATTGTCCATAGAACTAGGCATAATAAGCTTCAGAGCACACTGCTGCTAATTCCAAGCGATATCCACTCCCTTGAGCAGTGGCACAACGGGTGGCAAATCAAGCATCACATCTAACGGTTGCTTGATCCCAGAACAGCCAGTAAAACCCAACAATAAGAGAATATGTATAGGGAATCCTGTTATCTTCTAACCTCCGCTCTTTTTGCAAAAGCCCAATATCAAATAGACCGCGCAAGAAAGTCCGTGGCTAACAAATACCACAAAATCCAAACGAACCCTGCCAAACTTGAGCCACACAGAAATGTCAGACATCCCTTACTTGAATACTGCAATTTCATCTACGAAAGCATGCATTGGTTGATAGGAAACCCATGGAAATTTTGCGAAGCTCCTTCATCAGACTTCGCTTCAGCGACACATCTACCTTAAACTTTCACCTCTAGCCAATGTGACTACGACTGTTGAAACAAAACTCGATACTCCTACACAAGTTGCTAGCACGGGAAACGTATTTCTATCTATCTTTTTGAAGAATGAGGCAACATAACCCTTAATGCTTCAGCAAACATACAAAGATATGCTACGTATACCGAGGACGAAAAGAGTTATACGCTCTAACTATTACCCCATCAGAGACACCATGTTGTGGAACAACCTGCCAAACACAAGCATGGCGTTTGAAAACCCGAAATAATTCCACACTGAAGTCAATCGTTTATTTGATCATTAAGTAATGGTCATGTTTTCATCCGACAAATCACCCAAATGAAATATTCTAGAATGAGCCAAAAACATTTAGAAAGCTGAGAACAACCTAATACACACTGGGACAACAGCATAATCGTTTCGGCGTATGTCCATTTAATCATATCTCACGATCAGTTTCTGGCACCTAGGAGAACCATACATATATTATTGGTATGCATAAGAAATAGATGTAAAAAGCCGGAATTTTCTTTCCCCGAAGCGCATGTTCTTCACGGCTTTGACTATTGGTGCTCAACAAATTGCCGTTACGGAATTTTGTGCAGGCCTAAAATGCAGTTCACATTCGGAACCGACTCCCGCGCACCGTGGAATGGGTTCAGCTTGAAGCTCTCTTAAGCAGGATGCTAGCACACGGTCATATTCAAGCTTCGGTAAACAAAACAATTGATACCGTGAGTAGAAACTGCTGCAAGAATTCTCATCAAAAACAACATGTTTTCCGCGTCGGTTTAGGGCAGATAACCTGTTCTATTTCCGTCCGCTGTTTTGATTCACCGTGACCTGAATTCGAGCACCTAACCGATCACGCACCACACGATCTATGACAAAGCATGAGGATAAGTGGTGAGCAGAACTGCATCGCCGTCAGTGGTGTTGAGCGGAAGGAAAACACCGTAGATAGGGTGTACGTCTTGTTAAGGAAATGTTTTGTTAACCGTCGAGGCTCTCTGCTTATTTGTCTAACTCTGACCTTGTTTTGGCTGGCATGAACCGAAATGTTTCGCTTGAAATTAAAAAAACTGTGATCTGGTAATCTATTGATTCCGCGACACACAATATCCGCGAGTTACTTCAATGCAGAACGAAGGCTACGTCGCAATCTCCCTGTGACACTGTGAAATATGCAGAACACTATCACATCCATAAAAACCGTCAACTCTTCAGATTACTCGGTGGTAAAAATATACCACTGTTGTTATAAATATCGCACTTCTGATAACTACCGGCTGTTTCCCATCTTAGTGGAAGCATTGTATCATAATTAGTAAAGCGGAAGGTGCTTTGCGAAATCAAATGTCGTTACCGGTTGATAAATCGCACATTCCGTTCTTCTAAAGCCCGAGAGAGAATAGACGAGAATGGCGCTGTTCAATTTCAAACACAGTAACCTGATCAATCCGTCCCAACTTGGCATGTTATCAAGGCGTTATTGTGTTACCTATCAATTACGATTCTTAGTTGTGTTACAACCATGGTTGACAGAGGAATAGCAGTCACCATAATTCTCTTGGATATGCATGATTTCTTGGACCGCGTGCGGCACTTGTAACCATTTTTTTCTGTTCTAATATCATACGGTATTGGAAAACTTCTCCTAAGCTGGTTCGATTCACACCTTAGCCATATAACCCAAACAGACAGACTGGGTCGGCAACACTCCACGCCATGAACCATCAGTTACTTTCAGAAGGTTTTGCCTGGAGTGCTAGTTTGCCTAAGTTATATAAGTAACATATGCGACCCAATCAAATAAAGGCGCTCTTTGTAATTTCAAATGACTGCAAACTACTACTTATTTCTATGAGACTAATTACAACTGTACTGCATAAGCATATAGGGAAATATCCGCACTTATCATATCTAGTGATCGCATGTTAACGAAATTCTCAGTAAGAAAATCTAAGTACAAGGGTATAGACGTCGCATCCGTGAAGACTCCAGCACGCTTGCCGGTGACGTAATTCCAACATCTGACTTGAGAATTATGTATGCCAACACCATCATTCTTTCTGCATATGCATTTTACCAAGTCGTAAAAGCAAAGTAACTATCCGAAAACCTCCCTAGAAATTATGCCTGCCTAAAACACGATTTGAGCTCCTCAAAATTATCTTAAGACCTATTCTGGAGTATTTTGATATGATTCAAAGACATTTCTGAAAGCAACACGCAGTAGAGCTGAAAAATGTCCAACAATCATCCATCGTCTTGGTCACTGGTTGTTACGCAACTCCGAATTATTATGCTATTTCTCGTCACCCAATGGATTCCCGTTGACTGAGACGATTCATGTGCAATAGCCTACTTCATTTCAACACTTTAAGTACGAAGAAGTTCACAAAGAGTACTGCGCTTGAGCTGCAAAAAGCCGCTATCTATCGCACCTGTAATGGAGGTTAACTATGGCCCCCACAATTTGCGAGTCCTAAAATCCGATCGACCAATTTCAGTGAGAAATGTGATTCAGTGCAAATAACCACCCCAACACGCATTCATAAGTGCCAACCAAACCACATTGTGAACACCTCGAACAACTTTCCTCAGTATACCGAATGTGTTAAATACACTTGAATCACACCAATCTCCAGAAACACCAGTGGAACCTGACGTGAACAGCGTATGCACAGCTGTAAGCCGAAAGTCAACTTATCCCTTCATGTTTAGGTTTGTTCTCCGAGCCGAAATATTTCTTTGCAGACGTTTCATCACCAATCGAGGTGACTTCGTCAGTGGGTACTGCGCAAAAATTAACCGATGAGAGAGTGATGTTTGAAGTAGGCCACTTCGATTCATGTCCCGTGATCATTGCTTATTTGCAGTTCGATCGCCGTCTCTTTTAGACTCATGTGGTGAATGACCCGCTTAAAGTTGTTTATTTCGTAGCAGATGGTAGATCGGGCCTAAAGCAATGCACAGGTTAATCGAGTTCTCCGTTGAGAACCATGCTTCGAGACAACAGATGATGAGTAATGGTCTAGACATAAGCGACGAAGAAGGGCACACGTTTGATTAAGAGAAGACGGAGGTCCTAGAGCATGTGAGACTAGAAGAGGAAGAGAATTGCTCGAAGTATGGTTCTCTAGGAAGAACTTGATTAACCTGCGCATTGACTTAGACCCGATCTACCATCAACTGCGAAAAATGAAATTTAGGCTGGTCATTCATCGCAAGAGTCTAATAGAGTCGGCGATCGAATTGTAAACAAGCAATGGTCACAGGACATGAATCGAAGTGGCAAAGTTCAAACATCACTGTCATCGGACAGGTTTTGCTTATATATATATATATATGTATATATATATATATATATATATATATATATATATTCGCAGTCTCTTAACAGATATTGTGCCATCAGAACCATGGCGGAAGGAAAAAATAGAGCAAATAGAAACACGAAATGCGATAAAAATGGAAAACGATTTTTTTGGTTTTACACACGCCATTATAAATTTTTGCATTGGTTTCATGAGTGTTTTGTGCGCATTAAAAAGGGGATAAAATGGCAGAACCAGATTGACGCCACTGATGTTTTTTGCGGGCCATGACATCCAATATTTTCAATCAATGAGATTCAGGGTTTCGTGGTCCTCACCCTAGAACACTGATTGGTCCGACTGCCGCCAAACTTGAGGTTGCCTTTTTCATGCTCCTTCTCCCTGTTATTGGCTGTCCACCGCGACAAGTTTCCATTTGCTTCCTGGGACTGTAAATAGCGCTCGACGTGGAAGGCGATGGGCTGGCATGGGCAAAACATTTCCGAGCCAACGCATGCAATCTCGGGTAATAACCTTCCAATGGCTGACACTACTGGCTCCAAGCACTCGGTCTCGGACCTCTGCGTTGCTTACGTTGTGTTGCCACCACACCCGAACAATCCTTCGTAGACGGCGATTTTTGATAACTGACAGCCGCTAAATGTCTTCCGAGCGAATAGGCCAAGTCTCACAACCATTCAAGAGTACTGCACGGACAGAAGCGTTGTATTCCCTGCCCTTTTCTTGAGGTTGACATTACAAAGACGCCATAGGTGTCTCAGTTTAATGAATGCAAGACGGGCCTTCGCAATCCGTTGTGAGATTTCATCTTCAACAGCGCCATTAGCCGTGATGCAACTACCTAAATAAGTAAAGCAAGAGACTTGCTCCAGAACATCTCCAGCAATGGTGAGCGCGAGTTAAGGCACCTACCATCCTAGAGCAGTGTTTTACATTTTCGCGGAGTGAAGCATAAGCCAAACTCAGACGCCTCCATCGCTAAGCGGTCCAAAGCGCTCTGAATGGTTTGTGGGTCGTCCTCCAGCAAGGCGATATCATCGGCGTAGTCCAAGTTCGTGTCTCTGTCCCCAAGGAAGAGCTCGACACTGCAGTTCTGGACACCATTCAGTGCTTAAAATGTTTTGGAAAACTGGTAGCTCGGGTTGATAATTCAATTGCTCATTTGTTCGCCGAGCTGCGAAATTGGTTTGCAAACGTTTCACCGTCATGCGAGACGGCATCATCAGTGCGTCGAGATATGCAGTGTAATCTCGCGGATTGAATGGGTAGAGATCACGCGACTCAGATCGACGCCGTCACTTTCGAAATGTCACCTGCACGCCGATCACGGGTCGACCATTCAATCCGCGAGATTACACTGCAAATCTCGACGCACTGATGATGCCGTCTCGCATGACGGTGAAACGTTTGCAAACCAATTTCGCAGCTCGGCGAACAAATCGGCAATTGAACCATTCAGTGCTCCTTGGACGACACCTTCAGTGACACAATTGAAGAGATAATGTGAGATAGGGCAACTTTGGCGAACACCGCTGGGCGGAGCAAACGAAGCAGACAGCATGGCGTAAGCCCTGACTTTGCCGACGTGTGACTATAAAGCTGTTACAGGATGGTTACAAAGTTGTCGGGCACACCTTACTTCAGTAAACATTTCCACAACGCAGATCAATCTACTGAAATAAATGCCGCTTGACTGTCCGAGGACAATACGATTGTTGGCCGCCGTTGGCTGTGACGGAGTTCGGGAATTTGGAGGAGTGAAGATTTGGTCCATGCAGCCGCGGCCTGGACGAAATCCGGCTTGTTCTTCTCGAGTAAACTCCTCTCTAGTCGTTGAATGCTTGCGAAGTAGGATCGAAAAGAAAATTTTGGATGAGACAGAGATTGACACGATTTCGCGATAGTTACAGCAATCGTTGCGGGAGCCTTTCTTGTGAATCAGAACAATGACCGATTCTCCCCATAAGTTCGGAACCTTCATTTCAGTCCAATATTAAACGAACAGCGATAGGATGCTGCTGACGAATACACTCCTGTCATTTTTGAATAGACCCGGTGGTAGGCTGTCGGGACCAGGAGCTTTGTGGCTTTTCAAGGTTTGGATTTCATCTCGGATCTCTGCTTCTGTTTGGCGGCCTGTGGAGAAGGTCAAGCATCATCCGTTGGGACTGTAGGTGCCACAGTGGGTTGTGTTGGGTGGTTGAATTGGACAGCGAAAAGCTCTACCCTACGGCCCAATCGTCGGTGAAGGTTTGTGATCGTCGTGCCGTCTGATTCGCAAATAGTCTGGCTAATAAAGTGGGAATTGCAACCGGTGGCCCTGATGAGGCAAAAGAAACAGCGGAAGTTGCCAGTTGATGCAGCATCTTTCATCTCATCAGCTTGTTTTGACCACCAGTATTCACGACCAGAGCGAAGACTTGCTTTCACTTGTTGCGTAATAGGCCGGCGGTATTCTTGGTGCTCTGCGTCAGAAGGCAATGCACGTCGTAGATCCGGCAATTCCGAGGATTTTTCCAAGATCCAGCTTTGGGAGGGAAGTGAGCGAGGCCACAGCTGGACAAAGCGACCAACAGCATGGCTTGTTGCAGACTTGACCAGTGTTGATCTACATCTAGAATGGGAGGGAGAGCGCGATTTTCACGGAGCCTTTGCTGATACTCCTTCTTCACCATTGGATCCCCCAACTTGTAGGTGTTCAGTCTGGTGTGTTTAGATCAAAGTGAATCACCGAAACTCAAACAAACAGTTGCACCTACCAGTACATGATCGGTATCGACGCATGTTGACCAAAATGATCGGCAGTCGCGTAAGCTGCCGCGCCACTTGCGCCTTGTGTCAATGTGGTCAATGTGTGACCAGCGCTGGGTTGATGATGGAGGGCGCCAAGTGTCGTACTGGTGTTCAGGATGACGAAAGCTCTGTTGAAGAGGAAAAGCTGATGCTCAGCACATAGACTGAGCAGTCTCTCTCCGTTGTCTGAGCGAACATCATCATATCCATGTGGTCGCCCGAGGCGGCGTTCACATGGCAGCAGCCGACCGACACGCGCCTTGAAGTCTCCTGCCAAAAAATGACATCTGTTTTGAGTGGTCTTAAAAGAAGCTCATGAAGGTTCTGGTAGAACCGGTGTTTGACTGTGTCCGATCTACATTCAGTGGGCGCGTAGGCAGGGAACACGAAGAGAACACACTTTTCTACTCAACGTCTGCTAACTTTACAAGAGTTATGGAGCCTCATCGCACAAAGGCGACCACTGATCGATATTCACTAAATCAGAACAGTCTCGGCTCTAGCAATGAGGACGATTCCAACACCAGCTTGACCATCTGCGGCAGACTCTTCGTCACCAGAAAATCAGATATGGAAGCGGGCGCGTGGGTGGAGCGGTGACGAACTCCGTCAGACGTCCGAACTTACCTGTATAAATACTGGAATGAGCTATCACTACTATCAATACCATGAGCATAGATCTCTGAAGACACTGAAGGCTGCGGCCAGCAAGCTAGCCGAATCACTGTCACAGTTCTTCCAAAGATGCTTTGATGAACAACAAGTCCTCACTATGTGGAAGTGTGGCATTATCGCCCCTATTTTTCAAAGCGGTAGCCGTTCAGATCCTGCAAACTATCGTCCAGTGACTCTCATCCCTGTGCTCGCGAAGGTGATAGAAGCAGTCGTCGCTTAGGCTTTAATGGACTACCTGGAAAATGCAACAACTTAGTACCGAAACCGCATGGCTTCCGTCAACACCAGTCATTCACCAACAACCTACTGATTGCACGAGGTAATTGGACGGAAGTGGCCGATGATGGGGTCGGAGTCGACGTCATCTGTCTGGACTTCTCCAAAGCTTTCGACCGCCTTGATCACCGCATCCTACTTCAAAGACTACAGAGATATGGGATCGGAGATTCTGTACTAGGTTGGATTGGCAGCTTCCTTCACCAACGAAATCTTCAAGTATGTGGTAGGGGATCACTCTCTAACCCAATCGAGGTGGAATGTGGTGTTCCACAAGGCTCAGTGCTGGGACCACGCTTATTCCTTAGGTTTACCAAACACCTGGCATCAGTTATCTCCTCAAATTTCCTTCACTTCACCAATGACATCAAGATATGGCAGGCGATTAGAAACAAGCCAGATCACGGTCTGCTCCAACATGACTTAGATTGCATTTACGAATGGTCAAAGAGGAACAAACTTCAATTGAACATAGCTAAGTGCAAACTGCTACATCTGCGTCACCAGCCGGTGAGCGCTTACAAGATTGAAGACTACACCTTGGAGAAGATTTTTGAGGAGCGTGACCTGGGTGTATTGGTACAGGAAGATCTCGGGTGTTCAAAACAAGCAGAGAAGGCGACGAGAACCCCAATCAACACTTCGGCCTTCTTCGCAGAGCCTTCGGTCGGTTTGAATCATCAATATTTCCCCAACTGCTTAATGCCTACGTGCGACCTCACGTGGAATATGCTATTCAAGCGTGGTAGCCTGGCAGAAACAGGATCTCGTTGCTCTCGAGACTCCTCAACGAAGAGCAACCAAGAACGTCAGGGGCCACTTTCATCTGCCCTATCAGCTTAGACTGAACTCTCTAAGAATGTACAGCCGTCGATATCGGCTTTTGCGAGGGGATCTCATAATGCTTTACCAGATTCTGAAGAACTCAAACCACATTTGCCGTCCGCTGCTGGAATTGAACCACAACACTAAACTAAGAGGTCACCCTCTGAAACTGACAATTCATTACAGCCGGCTTGAATGCCGTAGAAATTTCTTTTCTCTCCGAGTGTGTGAGCCTTGGAAGCCCCCCCTAATTATGTCGCTTCTGCTCCCAAGCTGGTGATAGTTAAAAAAGGTGTTGACGATGCATTATTTCACTTACATTTGATTTTATGACTTGGTAGCCAGGGGCTACAAAACGCAATCAAACTGTGTCTTGTCAAACGCCTAACCAATGGGTTTGTGGATTTACACGTTTAATACGCGAACATTTCCGCTATTCCACAGAAGTCTATGGTGAGTCCACCACAACGCTTTTCACTTTATTATGTAATTGATTTTCGCAATAATTTCCATCCCACGGGACTTGTTAAGCGATGCTTGTTTACCTGTAATAAACCATTGTTTCATTGTACCACATTCAGTACTGTTGAGGACACTGAAATTCTCAACTTAATATGCTCTCCAATATAGGCATAGTCTCATTAGCAAATCTTTACTGATGCACCTTAGAAAACCATAGCCCTATATCCTAAGGAGCCACTCGGTCGACGATTACATTCACCTGAAGGCAATGGAAGTGGTGCTAGTCAAACATCTGTCGTAATTCATTGAAAGGTTTTACCGATTTATCCTAATGGCTCAGAAGTGACATTGTCCAATTACCAACCCGAAAGAGCACCAGACGATCGTTTCGCCCTAGTAGGGCTCTCATTCTTACGGATTCCTTCGAACTGTGCATAAATAAATTACCAAACCTTAACAGCCCAACAACATTAATTGTTTCATTTGGGAAATCATTCAACCCCAAGCTAAAAGGACGCCGTCTAAAGTTGACCGTTTAGTGTAGCTGGTTGGAATGTTATCACAATCTCCTCTGCTTCTGTCATGTGACCCTCCGTGAAGCAAAACGTCAAAGTGTGGGTCTCGACCAGAAATCTATTATTCATAGAACACAACCTCATTTTTACCTCTACTCAGTTGAAACCAATCAGAAATATGGAACACATCTCTTTGAGATTTCCTCCTCGGCTTGCATTAAGGCTTTGTTCATGTATACCTATCCTGCAGTTCGCCTCTTGTAGCGATCGATCATCTTTCAGTGTTGGCCCGAAATCCTACAGCTCGATCGATGGTGTGGGACCTTACGACCAGGTTCTTCACTTTTTATTTGTTTCGTGGTTCTTGTGTTGCAGTTTCCATAGCCTCTTCCACTGAGGGCGAGCTTTTTGTCTGTTTTTTGCTTGGACAGAAACTGCACCGGATTGTTGCCGAAGTTTTAGGTGTATTTTTTCTAAGTAGCATTACATAAGGATCTACATACGACATTTTGAGTTTGATAAGGCGATTCTTGCCTTCTTGAAAACCACCACAACCTTCTCATTTGAATGCATCACCAAGTCATTCCGCCCTTTGTGTCAAGTCCGCATTACACTGTACTGCACTTTGGTGCAGTGTGTCTCGAACAGTGTACTCACGGTAGATATTGAATCAAGTCTTCACGGCAATGAACGTTCTTGCATGTACGGGGCTGCAATAATTCTTTAATGTTCTTCACGATCCTACCTGTTATTTATTGAAACCTCTATCTTTTCTTGCGGACTTTCTACATGAAGTGAGCTAACTTTTGTCGATCGGCAGCAGCGAGCTTAAAGGTTTGAGCGGCCTTCACAGAAATCACTAAACTACTTGATTATTGCTGTAACATCGGTTCGTTGTCATAATCGCAGAAATTCCAAGCTTCTAATATCCGTCTCACATGTTCGCCGATACAATACCTCAAGATTGCTATTTGATATGAACTCAGACATTTATCTAACGCTACCAGCGCAGTGAAACCCACCAGTTTTGTTTTCCACGCCCTCCAGCTGTCCGGTAATGTGATTTCTTAGAAAGTAGAAGTCACGATTTTACAAAATAATCTGCCTCGACCGGGATTCGCCCCCGGTCCCACGAATTACAGGTCCTCTGCTCTACTACTGAGCTACCGAAGGCTGACGATCAGGTGCGCAATTTAATACATGACTTCTGCTTGGTGCGCAACAAACAGTGCACTACTCACAAAAATCCACAGAGTAATCTACCATCGCCCTTTGGACATCAGAAGGACAGATGCTTCGGTCCATTGGGAAGTGACGAGTGAGTGAGCCAATCTGCAACACCAGGCCAGATACTGTAAGCTCATTGGCAATACATCGCGAACCAAGCAGAAGTTATGTATTAAATTGCTGACCTGATCATCAGCACCCGGTAGCTCGGTGGTAGAGCAGCGGACCGGTAAGTCGTGAGGCTGGGGTTCGATTCCCAGTCGTGGCAGATTATTGTGTGCGGTTTAATCGTGACTTCTACTTCCTATGCACATTGCATTACACACAAAAATCCACAATGTGATTTCTGTCATTTGTCTAGGATTCGGCAATGGAGTCAACATTTTTACATCAAAGGAGACCTGGGTTTGATACGTCGGCACCTCTGTCATCACGTCAAGTGACCGTGAAGCAAAAGTCAAACTGTGGGTCTCGATCAGAAATCGTTTAGCTCGATCGATGGTGTGACATCACCACCACAACTTCTGAAAGTGTTATCCGTGGAAATCCGTCCCAAGACGCATCGTTTCCGTTACCCACTCCTGATGATACTCAATTAAACAGCCATGAATTATGTCTACCGCACTTGGTTTTTGTACTTTGGAATGGCCAGGAGGTTACACAAAGCAACCAAATGCTTCAATTAACAAAACCAAGTCAGGAGAATATTTAGTTGTGTTCAAGCGAACGGCTTGGTGATTTCACCCGCGCGCACTTAAACTGTTTGATACATTTTTCGTCGATTTTGCTGTGTTCATCTTAAACACCCTGTGGGAACTTTTTAATCGTTCACATTTTGCCCGTGGTACGCCTTTACTTCCTTATTCAATTATGTCCAGCGGTCACAATGGACAATTATCAGTCAAGTTTGCTTGACGTAGAGAGGATATTGATCGAAATTCGGTGGCATACTTAAATAGCTTAGTTTTGGAGAGTCTCGGGTTTGCTTTCTCGCGAAAAGCTCCTCTTCGGATGCGGTCCCAGTGATCGAAATGCTTACGTTTGCCTCAAAGGAAGCTGTACCGTCAAGCAACATTGCTCGTCGCAATCCAGACACACGACAGGTACTCCAATACCCAATAATGAATTTATCTTTTTGGTCTTCATTGATCTACTGTCACTATCTTCTCCGCATCACTATTGTATGCGTTGCACCTTTCAAAGATATGAAGATGATATTGCATTTTGCCAGTAAGTTGTATAAAACTGCAAAGTATCCGGAAACTAGTCACTGTGTGACGGTATATATTTGGTCTTATCTCCTGGATAATTGAGATGTATTCGTGCGTTAGAATTGCTCAATAGAACACGAATTTTTGTTTGCTTAGTTAAAGTAGGGTTGCTCAACGCTTAGCTGACTCTCCGACATGAGTAGATAATCAACTCAGATTTTTCCACCACCAGGCTTTACCTACATTTTTTGACCCTCTGCTGACGCGTTCATTCTTAATAAATATTGAATACTGAATACTGTATTATATAGCAAGTAGAAATGAATTCTTCCCAACTCTTTCGAAATATGGTGAAAAACATAAAATATTGTCAGCTGTGAATATCGTCGTCGTTCCCATGTAACCTTTAAAATATCTGACTCACGGTATTGCATGACTCACAAATGTGACATGTCATCGCAAGTGTACAATCCTTCTCTGAATCGAATAGTGGTGAAATATAAATCTAACAAGGTTTTGAAATGCTGCATAGATGTTGCCTCCATCACATGTTCAGGCAAACTGTTCCATATGTTTACCACTCTCCGTTCGAAGCACAGTGGGTGGGGAACACATTTCACATCCGGCACAACAAGTTTGTATCTGTGTCTGCGTGTGCTGCATCGCCCTCGTAAGTGCAGTATTGGATTCAGCATGGGGAAGTCACGGAGATGTAGAATACGGTAGGTCATTGGATCATTGGATGATATAGAGCAGAAGGAAGCTCCTTTGTCAGCCCCTGCAATTCCCGCTCATTGCGGAGATGGCGTGGGTCATTGCGGTAGTAGGTTCCGCAGAGGACCACTGTAGCTGTCTTAGAGACAGCAGAACCCCAGAGCGCTCAGGCGAGAATCTAACAGTTGTTGGAAACGTTCCTCTTTCTCAGCATCAACAACAGGATCCGGCAACCGGTTCTAATCATTCACCACGCAAGTTGATAAGGCCAAATTGAGTCGCACACGGAGATTCCTCGGTTTGAACAGTTTCATGCGGTGGCCTCGTGTCGAACTCTCAGTGTTGAGTTGAAAGATGTCCTGTAACTCTCAACCCAGTTCTCCACTGAGAATACGTCGAGTGAATTTCAAATCTCCTCGGTGACGGCGGTAACCTAGAGAGAACAAGTACAGTCGTTGAAGTCGTGTGGATAGGACAGGTTTCGCAACTCGAGGACGGATTTGGATCCACGCCGTTGAACCTCCTCTATCATATCACATTCGGATTTGGTGAGAGGGTAAGCAGCGGGTAACCCGTATTCGAGAATCGAGCGTACATGCGAGCCAAAGAGGAGTCGAAAAAGTCCCGGGGTCAGCAGAGAAAACC
The DNA here is from genome assembly GCA_944474145.2 of Dicrocoelium dendriticum. NCBI lineage: Eukaryota > Metazoa > Platyhelminthes > Trematoda > Plagiorchiida > Dicrocoeliidae > Dicrocoelium > Dicrocoelium dendriticum. The sequence goes on along the minus strand of OX104060.1, from coordinate 78,202,436 downwards.
CTCTACGTATAGAATGGCACATCCTGTAGGCCGCGGCGACCCTCTTCTGGGTGTCTTGAATAGACTCGAGGTCTGATGACACTATCACTTCAAGATCCCTCTCTTGGGTAGCGCTTCTAAGTAAGGAACTACCAATGCGGTTTAGTACCAAATAGGTTTGATGAGCCAACGGGGAGAACGGAGCATTTATCACGATTTACGGGCAACTGCCACTTAATCGACCAATCATGGAGTAGATCGAGAAAAGTTTGTAATCTGTCCGCGTCTTCAAGGCTGGATATTTCCATCCATGGCTTTAGGTCGTCAGTGTAGATTAGGCAATCCGTCTGAAGAGTGGATGATAAGTCGTTGCTGAAGATATTGAAAAGTACGGGACCGAGGACAGAGCCCTGTGGGACCCCACTCGTCATGAGAACAAGAGCAGAAAATGTGTCATTCATCTTCACTTGCATAGAGCTGTCATTTAAGAAGTCGGAGATCCCAGGTTCCCAGAAATACCGATTCCTTGGAGCTTAAACAGGAGCCGTTCATGCGGGACTTTGTCAAAAGCTTTGCTGAAGTCATCAAACACAACCTCCAATGGTTTGCCGGATTTTAGCGACCCTGCCCAGGTCTCCTTAGCAACGAGCAGGTTCGAGGTACAGAAGCGTGATTTTCATAACCCATGCTGGGCATAAGAAGTGACATTCTGTCCCCCAGGATGAGGAGTAGCAACTTGTTTTAGAATTCATTCCATAACTTTACACACTATTGACCTCAAACAGGTTGGACGAAAATTGATCGGATCATGTCGACTTCCTCCTTTGTAAATGGAATTGACGATACCCACTTTCCAAGCTGAAGGAAGACGGCCAGCTTCTAGTGAGCGACGAAAGACTTGATATATGGGTGAAGCTATGTACTCCGCCACAGTCCTGAGGAACAAAGGATGCAATCCATCAGGGCCGAGTGAGCTACACGGATCTAACTGAAGAAGACATTTCATTACAGAATCAGTGTTAATATCTACTTGGGCCAACGAAGATGGAAAGGTGGATACGGCTCTGTCACTAAATTGTGTTTCTTTCGCGTAAACAGAAGCCTACTGTTTAGCCATGTGACTAGCTTTCTCAACATCCTCGTGAAGTAAAGCTTGATGATCACAGGAATACAAAGCAGGGATATCATTACCGGCTCTGGTGCTTATTTTCAAATAAGGGTGGAGCATTTTAGGCGCGATTCTGGAGTGTTGTGCCAAGGATAGTTCGTATTGTTGGCGTTTCTGACGCTTCATCGCGACACAAACATTTCTGACAGTCTTGTAGTGAGAGAAGTCGGGTTCTGATTGAGATTGCCTAAAGCGGTCCCATAATTTGCGCCTTCTATTCATAGTTGACCTCAGTTCTCGATCCATCTAGCGAAGGACTTTCGATAGGAGAAGGAACCGACCAGCTCCATTAGCGACGTTATTTTGCAGAGTACAAGATTCCACGCGTCGTCGAGGTGAATGTTTTCAGGGAGACCTCAATCCGTAGCGCTTGCGGCCGTTTTCAGACGGAGTGGATCGGCACGCCAAAATTTCCGTCGGTGACCACTTTGGCTATGGATCGTGAGACGGCGAGTCCAGTGGAATGAAACAACACAATGATCGCTCTTGCCTATGGGTTGAAGAACGGTTAGGTTCGTGACATCCGAATCTGCCGGGGAGAGCACGAGATCTAGGATGTGCGGGGTCTGGTCTGGGAAAATACGAGTAGACGTCAAGACATGTTGAACGAGGCTGCAGTCGAGAGCGGTTTTAAGCAATGTGGCATCGAAGGAGTCAGATCGGCGATCACAAAGAAGTAGGTCCCAATCGATATCCGGTGCATTGAAATCCCCCAAGATTAGACAGTCCTTGCGCCCACCGTGCATCCTTATCGAGCCCAACAAGCGCGCTCCGGAGCCCGATGGCGCTCTGTAGACGACACCGACCAAGAGAGATCTGCATCCGTCATGAACACGGCACCAGAGGGCTTCGAAATTGTCATCATGGTCACTGATGGCTTCAATTAAATGTACTTTGAGATCTGTCTTCCAGTAGAGAATTACTCCACCACCTGACCTCACTCCGTGGCGATCGGACCGGGAGTGGTGATATCCAGGGATAGACACTTCCGAGTCCGTGATATCTGGGAATAGCCAGGTTTCGGTGAAGGCCATCAGGTCTGGACGAGTCTCCGAAGTAAGCAACTAAATTTCATCCAGTTTGTTCCTTAGACTGCGTACATTGGCAGATAGCATGCGTAGTCCATTTTTATGCTTTAGTGTCTGGGGGTGAAAAGAATCGACCTCCAGCGGACTTTTGTGCTCTTCCGAACTACTCAAAAATCCACGATATGTAGGTCGGTTTCACTACTCGCCCGGCGAGTTCGGAGCTCCTCTACAGTCTTCTTCATTTTAATTTGGTCCTCGGGAGAGAGGTCTCGTAACACGTAGAAAGGTTCACGTTTGAGACGTGGAGTCTGTCGAAGGATGTGCGCACTCTTCTCCGTTTCCGCACACAATCTTGAGGGGTCGAACCTTGGAGGAATTTTCCTGCTTATTACCGAGACGGAAGGCAGAGACAATGTTTGTTCCCTGTTCGCCTGCATCAAACATTAGAGAAATCATCCGCTCGAGCAGTACTTGATCGTCCAATATTCGCTCCGCCGAGGTAGCCTTGGCAGATTCCGCCGCGTTCCCGATGACGAAACAGCGGTCACGAGATGGCTGAATGCGCTCTGGGATTGGTGGCTTACGGGATGATGGATTTTCCTTTATAACTTTTTCCAGCTCAAAAATTCTGTTGAAAATTATCTTCATTGGTGATTGAGAAGATGGAAGCTCAGGTTTATTCAAAGACTTAGTCTTAGTCTTGGTGACATATGTGGCTGGATCTTGGCCACATGAGGGCAAGGTCGCTTTCGCCTTCACTACGGCCGCATATGACTTCGTCTTAGGCTCAACAGGCCGGATGTGTGTCAATGGGTCCGAATGAGAAATAGACGGGGCGGGGGTGGCCGCGACTTTTGGAGCGTCGCTGGAAGATGTGTTGGTCCGCTTTCTGGCACGCCTAGCAGAAGGAACGGAAGAACGTTTTTCAGGATGCTGATGTGGCGGACGCCTTGCCAACGCAGCCGCGTCGATGCAATATCGACAAATCCATAGCAAACCCTTGTGCTCAGCAGGGGTCTTGAAGAGCGGTTCTGTAAGTTGCGAGCAACGCTTTTGGCCACATGCCCAGAGTTTGCAGGCAATGCACTGGATACCTTTAGTCACCACTTTCGCACAATGCAAACATTGTGAGTTAGACACAATCACTTGATCTCAGAGCAAATTTGACAATGGTTAAATTTTGTCACGAGTGTTTCGTCAAACACTGAGCTTCGCGATATTGCACCTAAAAAGCTCGATCAGTATGGCACGCCAAAAAATCGAGTTACCGTGTAGCACTCATAATGAGGTCGACTCGTACCCGACGGTAGGACAAGGTGCAGATTCCTAGTTTCTCGCACCGGTCTTCATACCCCAAGCCATGTAAACTCGGGATGAGCCTGGTAGCAACGTGTTCGACCCGTTCGATCTTTGTGCCTTGCCTCGGATAATCGGAAAGTAGGCGGGCGAACCGTATTCTAGCATTGGTCTAATAATGGAAGAGAAGAGACGAGTGGCAATCTCTTCAGACCATGTGCCGAAGCTACATTTGAGCGTCCAAAGCATGCGCAGCCAGTTACGATATAGCCGGTTCGTGTTGTCCACAGACATCAAATCGTAGCGCAAGAGTACACCAGGTCCTTCACGGAGAGTGTGGGATATAGCGGTTGGCCATCAAGGGTGTAACGTCAACATCGGTCTTCCAACGAAAGAGTAATAAGTTTGAGTCACACTTGTATCAGTTGTCCAGTGTTGAATCAGATCAATGGATTTCGTTCCCATTATCCATTTTGGTTTTCGCTACTACAGGCGTGCATGGGATAATTGAATGTTCACTGCATATGCATATGTAAGACACAACCCATTGGTTTAACGAAGTCTGTATTAGGCGGAATATGTTACCTTGGTTACCTTGGAATCTTCACAGCATTACCTCAACATCCATGGAGTGGTGAACCCATGAGGTAAAACCTATGTATCCGTACAGCAACCAGATACTGTAGATGAAAAGCGAGTAGTCAGCAGATGTGTGAACCTTGCTAGTATTTGGTTGACGTGTCATTTGTGCGTGCTATCCAGCCAACTGTGCACACCTGTTCCTATGGTGTACATCATAGACATGAACGAAATAGCTAGTTTTACAAAGAAGCCACTCATTCAATCTGGAGAGGTCACGCGCATTGTGCACCCGTTATTGTTTCTGAACTATCTGCTGACATCCACGTTACAACGGTGCAGAGGACAGGGTAACCGCCTCACCGAGCGATGACATGGAGCGGCGCTAAGTCACATCTATAAATTTTCTCAGCAAATTGCATCCATAGCTCGTTCAAGTTTCTACTTAAGGAAATCATGTTCCTCCATTAATCTCTCAAAATAGTTCTTAACGCTATCCAGTTGAATCCAATAGGATCAAACACTATTAGAAATTGCGCACCGTTCGTTGAGTGACCAATCCCAAATCAGGCGATTGCATAACAGATGAGTATGGAATGGAATATTATTTGGTAAGCACGGTAAGAAGACGAAAGCTGGTAGATGCGTGTGTTTCGTATTGCTTCATCAGTACCAGTAACAATAACCGGTATGTAACTATAAACTTAAAGATGCGTGTGACCGAATAAGCATGAGGTGCGATATGAATGACGGAAGTTCCACCCCTATGTCCACCGCAGTCTTAAGCTGACAAATAATTGCTTTTGAACACACAGCGCGCGCTTCATCCGGCTTATCCCAACAGCCTCGGCGAAACACTGGAAGCGGGGATTAGGGTGACGTAATACAAGTGGGAACGCTGGTCCAAGCTCTATCCGGTGACGCGTAGTCAGTAAGAGTTTACCTATTGAGGAAGCTGGCGGCTTCCACAAGCACGGAACTTCAATGGGACAGGGATGCTGGTCAATTTCACGTTGAACCCACCTTGGCACGTGTTCCTTTATTCGGGAAGTCAAAGACCGATTGGTTCTGCCCATGCAACTGTCTCCGCAGTTGCACACCAATATGTATATGCAATGTGAATTGGCCCCTATTGGTTGAGCTTCCTTCGTTGGAGGCACCGGCAAGTTACGGGTTCTATTGGTGACCACAACCTGAGCAGCACAGTAACTTCACTGCGTAGCAGAAATTAAACGTTTCATGGTTTTCAATACAGTAAAGTCAACCTTGTTATGCAACTCGGTATAGATCTTTTCTTGGCTGCCGTATGCACCAAGTCATTCGGGCCCCGCTGTTGCCTGTGTTTCTCTATAGATCTACGGGGATAATCATTTGCAATGAGGGTTGTTGTAACCCACTCTAGCTCGTCGGCTAGACAATCAGTCGAGCAAATTTGTCTAGCACAACTAACTAAAGTTTTCACAAGGATACGCTTGTACCGCACTGGTGTGAAGCTGGTGAAGTGCAGGTATTGGCCGGACCAGGTTGCTTTTCTGTAGCTAGACCTCTTAATGAGCCCGTCATCCCTGCGACTGATGAGGATGTCTAAGAATGGCAGACAGTCCTTCTGTTCCACTTCGCAGGTGACCCGCAAGTTGGTATGTGCACAGTGGAGTTGCTGCACAAATTGGACAATCTGCTGTTCCGATGAACAAAAGGCCAATATGTCACCCACATGACGCTTCTGGTTCGGTAACTTGACTATTTCTGCGGATATGCCTCCTTCTATCATCAGCATGAAGAAATCGACAAATGCAGTGCCTAGTGGGCTACCCATTGCCACACCATCGATTTCTGAAAGTGGAAGCAACATTTGCTGTACAAGGAAGTAAGGATTCCTTTAGAAATTCGACTGGAATTGGTAACGAATAACTAGATTGCTCAGCTTGCTTACATATGTAATCAACAGTTTGTTGTAGTAGGACGTTGGTGAATAGAGATTCCACATCCAAAGAACACATGAGCTTATCGGGGAGATTGATGTCATCTAAGTCATCGATAAGTTGCAAAGAATCTTTCAGATTATCTGGATTGGACAGTTGTCGCAGAGGCAAAGAGCCAATTCATGCTGCGGCACATTTACCATTAGTGGAATCGGCCTAAGTGGTACTGCACTCTTGTGGGTGGAACTTCCGTCATTCATTTCACACCTCATGCTTATTCTGTCACACGCATAGTTAAGTATATACTTGCTTACGGGTTATTGTTAATGGTACTGAGGAGACAATACGAAATGCATGCATCTACCAGTTTTCATCTTCTTACCTTGTTTTTCAAATTTCTGAAGGGAACTAACTACTTTAAATTTCTCAAACTATTATTTGGTAGCTTGGGATTGGTCACTGAATAAACGATATCATTTCGGTAAGTTTGCGCCCATTGGACGCAATTTGATAGCGACAGAGACACGCTTGATGGATCTAGAAGAAACATGCTTCCCTTAAGGAAGAAATTTAATGCGCTATGGATGCCATTGACTGAGAATAGGTATAGTAACTTAGTCAAAACGGTCGTTACCGTCCTCCATAGCCCAGTGATGTCAGACACAGACTGACAAAACTCGAGCTGCAGGTTGGTGCCCTACAGCGGCTAGATGGACTGCGCACTGCTGACAATTCCCGAAAGGATGAGAAGGTCGTACAGCGCTTTTCCGGGTGTGTGATGGCAGTCTGACTAAGCCTAAATGTGATGAGCTACTACTTATAACATTAAAAACTGTATTGACGGAAAATGTAGAGTACGACAAAGGTCACCGCTTTGCCAACAAGCTTGCCAACCGTCGAGGAGCATACATATCGTATTAAACCAAAGGAGCCTTTTCGCTGCGCAATCAAGAATACGTGTTATTTTATGGTAGGGCAAGCAAAAATGCATATCAGCATACACAAATGGGATGCCAATCAGTCTATCTGCGAAGTGATGTTCGCACCTGTCGCTACCCGTTAACTCAGACAGTGTTGCACGCTGCCACTGACCGGTAATCGCTAAGTAAGCTCAAGCTCTGTCTAGTAGAGAGGTACGATTGGGATGGATTTGCGTCCATGGCAGATGCAATGGTGACTATGTGAAGACAAAACCCATTTCCTTTGTTCTTATCTGATATGTGAGTACCTAGTCAAGAACATTGGATGGAAACAAGGTTGAAAACTTGCCGAATGCATATGTTTACGCTGCACTGTAAACCACGATCAGATGTAGTCATTTCAATGGCTGCTTGCCAACGATGGTTAAAGCACAGCATTACAATCAGGGAGTTTGCCTCATGAAATTCGCATGTCAAGAACGTGCTTCAGGATCGGATACCGTACGTAGGACTTTTCTTTTCTCTCAATGTATTTAAGCAACCTCGTTGAATCATTGTTGGATCCAGTTACCGAACGAAGGAAAAAATTTGGCGATCGATAGATGCAAAATTGACACGAAGTGATGCATGACACCTGCGCACAATGACAGAACATTATCCATAAAATAAAAAAGCATTTCGAGGATAACTACCGGCCGATCTGCCTCACCGATGTTTTGGCAACGACACTAGAGAAGATCGCAATGAAGTGTCTTCTGCAGCTTTTCGAGTCGTAAAGTAAATGGACGTCCGCACACCATGGTTTCGTGATAGGTCGCTCATGCATCAAGAATCTACGGCTGACGAGGCACGAATGGTTGAAACCACTGAACCAACGCAAGTCGGCCGATGTCATTTACATTGACTTCAGTAAGGCGTTTCGTAAGGTGAATCATGCAGTGCTCCTTGACAGCCTGAGGTTGTTCGGTGTTGGTGTCTTGCTACACCGACGGATCAAGAATTTCCTTGTTGATCGAAAGTGGAGGGTGTAGGTCGACAACAATCTGACCGACTGTTATTCCTCCCAAGGTACTGTACTAGGGCCCATTTTGTTCCTGATCCATATAATCGATGTGCTTCAGCTTCGCCATACGTCTTGTGAGTTGTTTGCGTATGCCTTTCAGATTTGGGGAGTAATCAGCTCACCCGATGACTGTGACCTGCTTCAGCGGGACCTCGACAGGCTGGCTAGCCGAACAACCTCTCCGTGTTGCCAACTGGGTTGTTCCGGTTGACCCCGTTCCAGCAAATAGTTCGGCGGTGGTGTTCCAGGACACTGAACAATGAACAATGAAAAAGCAATGAATTTATACGGGTTAAGAAGCAATGCTTCACATGTGCCATTAGGTGGTTTTGTAGAGTTATCGAAAAATAAAAATGCTGTGAGCTATTTACGTTTAAAAGCGAGACTTATCGTTTGTTTCGCTGTAGTCCTGCGATCCGTGTAGATTCGCAGCACAAAAACGTAACTGCACATAAATCCAAGTATATTCCAATAATGGGATTGAGATCTAGTACTAGCTAACAAATTACAGGTGATTAAGGGAGTCATCCAAACGTCTTTTAAATATAGATATTGATTGTGCAGAAATGACCGATGCTGGAAGTGCAGTCCAAAGGTGGTACACGCGGACGTAAAAGAAATTTCTGCAGCAATCCTATCGGCTTTACTGTTCTGCCAATTTAAATGAGTGACCTCTCAAGTGGGTATTACCGCTGAGTTGCAGTAAAGAGCGGTACACATGATATCGATCTTGCAGAATTAAGTACACCATTGACAAGTCATCTCGTAATTGGCGGTAAAGTCTGCTGAATGTCCCAATCGTTCCAGTCTTTCGTAGTATGGAAAATGGTGCATTCCAATAACGTACGTTGATGCGCTAGGTTAGGGCTGCTCCAGTGCACTAAGGTCGTGTTCTAGCCATGGGTGCCAGGCTTGAATTGCATATTCGACATGAGAACCAACATACGCATTAACCATATGCAGGAAAATAGAGCAATCTATTTGTTTTAACGCCAGTCGTAACAGGCCCACATGTTGGTTACCAGATTTGGAGGCTTTCACAGATTGCTCGGACCAACCCAGATCATCTTGAACAACTACGTCTAAGTCACGTTCGGTGGCAGCTCGCTGCAGCACATGCGTTCCGAGCATGTAACAATGGTCGCGCTGGTGTCGTATGAAGTGCACCTCGCATGTACTCACATTGAATTGCAGTAGATTTTGTATGGAATAATGATGTACCAAGGATATATCCATCTGAAGCAGTTGCTGGTCAGTAGTTCTATCCGGGAGAAAGTAAGAATTGCCTTGGAAATCCACTATTTTAGCGGTTAATCGATTATTAACGATTCTCGCATCGATTTCGAACGTTTCGGAATGTTCTTCTTATGCACGTGATTAAAATCCACCTGACCCCTCAGCAAAAGATATGGGGAACCACTAACCTTGGCAGCTGACCTTCCAATTCTAGAACTCGAAGGTCAGTAAGAGACCTATAAATAGAGCCAAGGTCCACAGTCGTTGTACACTGTTCGTTGACGGCGATTAATACGTTATTTTAGCAAGGTCATTGGCGTTTTGTTTTCTTCCTTCGGTTGGGCTAGAAGTTTTGTGGAGCAGTGAATTGTTATTTTTGGAGTTGCGTCTAGTGAGAAGATTATAACAAATGGCGACGGAGAAAAAGCAA
>OX104060.1:78139914-78192321 GCA_944474145.2 Dicrocoelium dendriticum | reverse complement strand
GTTTGGCAGGGTTCGTTTGGATTTTGTGGTATTTGTTTTCCACGGACATTCCTGCGCGGTCTATTTGATATCGGGCTTGTGCAAAAAGAGCGGAGGTTAGAAGATAACAGGATTCCCTATACACATTCTCTTATTGTTGGGTTTTACTGGCTGTTCTGGGATCAAGCAACCGTTAGATGTGATGCTTGATTTGCCACCTGTTGTACAACTACTCAAGGGAGTGGAGATCGCTTGGAATTAGCAGCAGTGTGCTCTGCAGCTTATTATTCCTAGTTCTATGGACAATCTTGATGTCATCATCACCACAGCTATTTTGCCGCAATACCTAAAAGAAAAAGGGCATAAAATGTAATTGGTGCAAGCCAGCTGAGCTATCGGTAACAGATGGGCATCGTCCCGATAAGCTACCTGCCGGCTACTGTGGATCAAAAAAAGTACTACGCAAAGTTATATAAGGCTAAATAGTGAGATCGTGGTTGGAGGGGGAGGCTAAGAGGGATGAGGTGGGACAACGCAACTCACAGCACAAACGCTACTGAGGTCGGCTCCTGGCCATATCAACAAGTTTATCCAGCCAAACGTGATCATGGTCTTTCGGACCCCATCCAACAAGCCGAGACGATGCAACTGAGGGCAGCTCCGAAGTGAGGGCCTTCGTTCCTCTCGACCAAGTCAACGCTTGGCCACCTGTCCTCTTCTTCCATCTACACTCCGACGAGCAAACCGCGGACGTCGCGGGAGCCGGTGAACTGGCATGCGTAACACGTGGCCGAGCCATCGGAGCCTGGTGCGTGAAATAACGGTGCTGAGCGGTTCATTTCTATTTCCTGTGCCCTAAACAAGGCGACGAACACGCTTATTGCTCACGCGATGTTCTCACCTTATGTGAGCTAAATTGTGGTACCGGTGATCGAACCTAACTAGCCTCCTTATATCCGCTGATCTAAAGGGTCAGGTTTCACAACCGTACAGTAGAGTCGAAGGTAATGTCATAGGCGGAAAAATAATTGACCATTTGGATACGCATGCCAATAGTATTGATAAAGTGGGGAAATAACGAAAGCCAAGTACACTTCCCTGGATAACACCGCTGGTGATTGGGCATGCGGAGAAATGTTGCCCACCCAGCTTGGCTATTTGAAAACGATTGGTAAGGGAGGGGAAACATAAGTTAAAACGTGTTCTGGTCTCTAAGAATAATATCATAACTAATGAGTAGGAGGAGTTTAATTGCAATATTTTCGTTCCATTAGCCCACAGTCTACATAGTACAGTCAAGTCCGGAAAAGCACCAGACCTGTTACGCCCCATTGGGGCTCGTCAGTGGTGTGCATTCCGTCGGTCTCTTACTGGGGATGGGACCCATGACCGCTAGAGGCAGATGCCAACTAGCCAGCTGCTTAGGCCACGGAGCCATGGGGGACGTCGAATAAGCTACATAATTTGCAAGCTAACTGGGATATAACACGACCCATCTTCCACTGCCACGCAGCTTACCACCTAAGCAGATGACATTGGCTAACCTCCGAAGCTTATGACTTCCTCTCACTAGACGCTACGTCTATAGCATTTGCAACTCATTAGTAATGCAAAATGAAACCTCTCCTAGTTTCAACTGCTATGCGCGTAACGTCTAATAAGAGAAAGTCTTAACCTTCGGAGCCTAGCCACTGTTATCTGCTTAGGTAGTAACCTGCGTGGCAGTGAAAGATAGATTGTGCTATATCACAGTTAGCTTATAAATTGTGTAGCCGAACCGATGTCCTCCACGGCTCAGCGGATTTAGCTGCTCGTTAGTTGTCATCTGTCTCTAGCGGTCATTGGTTCGATCCCCAGTAGGGGACCGAGGGAATGTGCAGCACTGACGAGCCCCAATAGGGAGAAACGCGTCTGCTGAGTTTCCGGGCTAAGCTTTACTATGTAGATTGTGAGCCTGGGACGAAAACATTAAAATGTTATCTTTCCAAATAACTGTTTACGAGATACAGATTCTAATGTTTTTTCTTATTTCAAGATTAAAATTATGGTTGTAAAACCGGGGTCAGTTCAATCTAAAGGCTAATCAAAACAGTTGAGTTGACTGTTCGTGCAAGGGCTTTTAAAGAAAAAACCAAGTTGCGAGTTGTTACAAATGCCTAGACGATTAAGGAGTTCCACCAGTGTTCTTAATTAGTCACTCAGAAACGTGGTATTGGACTATGATAACTCGGTCGGAAATTGTTACTCCTTTGTTTGGGACCACCTTTTTTGCATTGAATGATGAACGAGGTATTTCTGAAGGCAGTTCGCAAACGTCACAGTTCAGAATGTAAAGAAAATGGGCTGTGTACTAAGTCAAAAGCTATTGCAACATTGTTGTGTACGCAAGAATACTTTACAAGCCTACATACAAGGCTATAACAACCTGGGTTACTAGTTCATGTGCACATCCTCTGTTCTTTGAAATTTCCACTGATTTGACCGTGCCGTCTACGCCGTGACAGTCAGGTGCTTGACCTAGGTCCAGTTGCTACGACTCACGCTCTCCGATCTGATGAATAACGTACATAAGACATATAACAAGAACTTTAGCTTGGCTGTGCTAGAATTGAGAAGTTATAACTCTCCTTAGGCCCCGTGTCCCCACCTGATGGCAGGGGCTTCGCACGCGCTGCAACGTTTAGTATTGTTTGTGTATGGTGTCATTCGTTTGGGCCTTTGCTTCATTCGTTGGCTGCAATGGAGCAACAAGGGATTAGCAAGTCCCTTGAAATGGTTGGAGTACAAATTATCAGATGAAAACACACTTCCATTATTGACCAAGCAGTTTGTATTTGCACAGCTGAGAATATTGTCGCATGGAGTTTAAGGGTGGTCTGGTACAGTGTAGTGTGTATTCTGTACTAATACTGTCACTTGATAATCACGGGTTACGTCATGTAATGTAAATGCTTTAATATGTCATTAAGTGGCTTTCTGAATAATGATAAGTTGTGGACATTAATTGCAGCCTATAGGCGGAAGTTCCAGGTGTGTGATATCTCAGAACCAGAGGGAAGCAGTGGGTCACTAAGGCCTTTTGGCAAACACATCTTCATTTCAAGCATAGGCTAAAGGACAACAAGAAGACAACTTTCAGCTTGGCTCGACCCTTTAACGCTCGGATACGCAATGTTGCAGAGTAAGGATGCGTGTGTACCTAACGTGAACATGGCAGCGTTTTGCTCGCTGCCTGTAAGATGATGAAAACACAATTCGAATGGGTTAGTTCTTGCCGTGTGCTACCGAATAAAAAATAGCTGTCACAATTTGGCAGGTCAAAAAACATGTACTACGGTGTCAATAGTCAGTGGTATAGGAGCACACACGCACACACTAAACACGTTAGCTAGAGGTGAGAAACAGCTCAGCTATTGTGCCGCAACACCTAAACGAAAAAGGGAATAAAATGGAATTGGTGCAAGCCAGCTGAGCTATCGGTAACAGATGGGCGTCGTTCCGATAAGCTACCTGCCGGCTACTATGCGGCAGAAAATAATAATTTACTACGCAACATTATGAAATGCTAAATAATGAGATCGTGGTTGGAGGTATAGGCTAAGAAGGATGGAGACGGACGAAGAAACTCACAGCACAAACGCTACTGAGGTCTGCTCCTGGCCATATCAACAAGTTTATCCAGCCAAACGTGATCATGGTCTTTCGGACCCCATCCAACAAGCCGAGACGATGCAACTGAGGGCAGCTCCGAAGTGAGGGCCTTCGTTCCTCTCGACCAAGTCATCGCTTGGGCACCCCTCCTCTTCATCCATCCACACCCCCGGCGCGCAAACAACGCACGTCGCAGGAGTCGGTGGGCTGGCATGCGTAGCACGTGGCCGAGTCACCGGAGCCTGGTGCGTGAAATAACGGTGCTGAGCGGTTCATTTCCATTTCCTGTGCCGTAAACAATGGAACAAGGAGTCGCACACGCTCGATGCTCACGCGGTGTTCCCACCAGATATGAGCTTAATTGCGAAGGCATCGGTGATCAAACCTAACTAGCGTCTTCAGTTCCGCTGCTTTAAGGGGCCAGGTTTCACGACCGTACATTAGGGTCGAAGCTACCGCTGCATTGTATACTCTAACCTTCAGGGCGAGAGTGATGCGCGCTGGCGCCATAAGTGGTGAAGGTTATAAAATGCCTCGATCTTTTGCTATACCGTTCGTTATCTCACCTTCAATCCCACGGGCGCTGATACAACTTCCCAGGTAGTTGAATTTTTGAACGATGATGAACCGGGCTTGGCCACTTGGTGGAACAGGGGCTTGTCGACAGGACAGGAATGACGCTTCGCGTTTATATGTGAGTTGAAAATAGAAGGTAAAAGCCTAGCAAATTAAGGTGGGAGAGGGCCAAGAATTGGGTGGTTGAAAACTGGGGGGATAAAAGTGAAGCTGGAACGGAACTGTAAGATAGAAAAAGCGTAAGAGCTCGAAAGGCTTGAGCAGTAGCATACCAACCCCTATCCACCCTGCTCGATGCAGCAGATAGGGCACCGTTGATTATCTTCTGCGGTGGCCAGGGCATTAAGAAATTGTTTGAAGTGAGATTCATTGTATTGCTTGGGCAGCATACTGTCAGGTTGCCCAGGCCTAGGTAAGAGAAGGATTAGGGTTCTCAACGAAAGCCTTTGGTTCAAAAACCTGACAGCAAAGCAGCGGGCTTGGCGTTAGGCTACATGGAGTCTGTTTTAAGGCATAAAGAGCCACCTCATTCTAACCCCCAGCCAGGAGGACCAGGAGGCTGAGATTGTCTGGCCTCTAACCATTGACCAATCTGGTATGAGTGGCTGTGAAGGTGAAAAAAAGCACCACCCAGCATAGCTCAACGGATCGCTGAGGCACACAAACCGTCGCACCACGGTAACGTCCAACCTCATTGCGATGGAGCGCCAAGAAGTCCAAACCGTAACCGGTCAACAGTGAACCCTACCAATCCCCAACAGAAGAATAACGCTTGGGGATCGCAGCTGAATGTGTACTAGGAACAGATACAGAAGCATCATCCGCCATGCAGCCTCCAGTAGGGAGTTCGAAGATGATTGGAACGGTTTGTGTTCGAAGCTGCTACATATGTGTGATGAGATCTGATGCCATCGCACTTCGTGTACTTCCAACCTGAAGTAATTAGCCAAGCCATCGCAATCAAATAGGTAGGCATCTTTTCTGCACATATCACATACCGCCACATATCACAGCCGCCACTCGTCTGATGAGTCCCAATAAAACTAAACGGCTATCTAATGCGTCCTGGATGAGTGGTGCTTGTGTCTCTGAGTCCAGCTGCCACGAACCTTCACGAAAACCTAATAACTCCCCCTACTACTCACAAACTAAAAAGAAAAGGACCAATAACACTCACTTGAATCACTCCACTAGTGAATGCTTTCGGTTTAGATAAATGGTCGCCTATGCGCACCACCAGCTGTCGACCAATTAGATATGAAGACAGCCAAGAGAACATCGGTTCACCAATGCATATAGCCTTCAGTTTGTTTAGTAACCTGTGAAGTACTCTAGTAAAGATTTTGTGCATATCCAGGAGCAGGGTTATGACGCTATTTCCGTTGTCAATGGTAACCGTTGCGTGGCTTAAAAAGTCAGTCTGGCATGTTGCGCAGGATCGACCTTGTATGAAGCCGTGTTGCGAATTGCTGATGATCTCAGCGTTGTTCAAGAACATAAATATTTCATCTTTCATTATGCTTCCCACTATTCTCGATAGGATGGGTGTGCGATGGATGAGACGAAATTCTTTTGACCTCGTGGGCAGCTTCATTTTTGTGTTGCAGGATAACGACAAAAGTTTTCTTTTGAGTAGTGTCTACTCCGTTGTCGGTAGAGGGTGCAAAGATGTTGAGAAAAAGCAGGAAGTCACTACCACTGCTTTTATCAAACAAGGGGGCTACCATCAGGGCCTGCAAACGTTGAGGAGTATAAGCGAGAGACTTTATCAGTGATTTTCGCTTTAGTGAATTCCACTGTGCATAGACCATCATTGTTGTGCGGCATGATAAGTGTTGGTGTGTCTGTTGATTCATTGAGCATTGATTCGGCAAAATAAGCACTGGAAGATTCTCAGATATCATCTGGCGCGTCGTATTATGTTCCATCAGGTGTGACGATAACATTAAAGTTGTGGCTGCAAAGCGAACCTTGGGCACGGAATTGTGTAGCGCTAGTTAAGAGAATGACACGAAGGATCGCCTTATCTTCTTAATAATAGAACGTTCCTACAATCTCAGACGCTGATTCATTGAAACTGGAAAATAGTGACCGCAGAAACGTGCCTCCTTGAATAACATCGTAGGTTGGGTTGATGGTGAGTGCTTTCCCACAAACACGGCTAGGTAGGATTTTGGGAGTAGACTCTTGATCACAGCGACGTAAACGATCGTGGGTATCATATATCTATTCGCAGTTACAGCGAGAAGAAGTTGCCCAAGTGGGCTACTGTTTAACAGTAGTTTTACCACTACTAATAAAACTTTTAGCAACATTAGTGGTAATTTTATCCCTACTCCGCCGATAATAAATATCCACTTCCTCATTTCAGATACCAAAAGCATTCCGGCTATTTAGTGTCATCCCAAGCACAGGCGGAGCCAGCTGAAAAACAAATCTTATCATCAGTGAACAAAGTATTGCCTTGGCACATGATATCCAAACCTATGCATCGATCGTCACGTGATAGCTCGTGTAAATTTTTTGTTACACTATTAGATTGTGTTGATATGGAATATGCGGACGTTTTGATTTGACTCTGTGGCGATATTTGCCCTTGCGGTGCCGTTTGTCTAGATGGTCAATGTGTAAGCTTCACTATGATACGGTTATCTGGCTCACGCAAACTTTAATCTCTGTCATTCTCCATGAGCAACAGGGTGGAAAGCTGACCAGAAAGCTACTATGGATTGCTTGTTCGACATTGCCGAATAACTACGTGTGAACGGCGACTGGCTTGCCGAACAACCTCCTCGTGGTCCCAGCTGAGTGGTTCGGTATTATCCCGTCCTAGGGAATGGTTCGGCATCAGTGTTCCAAGTCGTGGTGGGTTTTCGCCTGGCAAGCTTTATTCCCATAAAAAGCCGGATATGTCCTTATAACAACACTGTGAAGTGGCGGATGTGACTGGTCACTAAATAAAATCACTTCCCCTTGACTCGCTGTGAGTGTCATTGTAATTCGAGGGTATGTTGGGCCTCTGGTCCTATATGGTCCTAAAGGCGTAGGCACTACTTGTTTGGTCACTGCCTCCCAACGGTTTGCGATACCCTCATATGGCCCTGCTGCCTTGTAGGTTAGATCCTGGATCAAAGGCTCGGGGTGATGCCCTCTAAGACAACCCTCTACTACGGCCTGGACAAACCGGTAGTATCTCGCCTACTGACGAATCATGGATGGATCATCCAATTATATCCCACAACAAAAAACATCAAATAACCCAAAACTGTGAGTGGAAAAATGGATAAAAAGTTGTTTATTTTCTTTCTGCGTTTACACTAACTCTGTTTTTCTATTCCGCCATGGTTTCGATGGTACAATATCTGTAGCAAATTGTGATCAATATATCCCTAAAACAACAGATAGCACTGAATAATTTGCGTTGGCTCGGGCACGTGCTATGTATGCCTGGTCACCGCTTACCTTGGAGGGTCTTGTTTACTCTACCAGATGAACGATGGTGTAAACCTCGAGGTGGACAGAGGTTGTCTTAGCAGCGGGAAATGAAGTCACTGATGACCAAACTGGGTGCCGTTGGTTCGTCTCGTCTTCCAGGTTGGAGTCCACGTGACTCGCCTTGGGCTTCGCTCGGAACTTTACAGGACATGGCTCGTAACCGACACCAGAGGCGCGTCTGTTGTCGTCTCCTAATCGGATTGGCTGTTTAAAATGTGTTTGATGTTGAGTTATCTGCGGGGCAATGGCTGATTATGCTGCAGGTCAGTGAAAGCCGCAAGAAAGCTGTCTCGCCGATGCCGCCGTAGCATTGCACGATAACTTGCTGTTCGTGACGGTAGGTTGTTCACACAAGGTGTAGCCGCGCTGACCCTGAATGTTTGCTTAGGGCATTAAGTTTTTCAGGTAAGTCCCGATTCTCTCATTGTTATTATTCTTTATTTCATAGGTCCTCTTGGCTTTATGGCGGCGATGCATCAGTTCAAATGGCTGATGTACTCCTGTTGTAGATGATGATGACGATGTGAACAATATATATATATATATATATATATATATATATATATATATATATATATATATATATATATATATTTGCAAACGGCCACGACAAGTAAAGATATATGGTGGGGAAAATACAAACAATGATTGTGTAGTTTTTATCCTGTTCGCATTTATTCGGTTTTTTGGACATTCGTACATGTATTTCAACCACATTTCACTCAATGTGGAAAAAGGCCTAACATAAATCAAGGAGCTCAGAAACCCTTGCTATTTTGTTGTATACAACTGCCAACCTTTTAGAACTAACGTGTATCGCTAAGATGACAACACCACGCGAAACAATGGGCTGCCTTAGCCTCACACCCTTGAATCTTACAGTACCAGACCTAAGCGGTTAAATAAGTTGATATGAGTTGCGCTTACTGTTTTGGTTACTTAAATCCCTAGGGATAGTTGAAGCAATAAATCCATAAATTTATCGGGCAGGGACGAACTGTCTCTCACCCTGCAGGCGAAGCGTCTTGTATAATTCAAAGCTTCTGCTTCTTAACTTGATAATGCGCGACCCATAAATGTTGTGTCAAATTGTAGCGATATTAGATCACGACACTTGCCCCTACATCTGCTTAACACCACGGCTCCGAACAGCCACAGGGCGCTTGCATCCCATAAACACGACGGTGGTTTAAACTTCACAACACTCAGCTACATCCACATATTCGTTGTCCAATGAAAACCTAAATGAATAAGGTGAATAAGAGCCACGAAATATTCAGAGCAAAAATGCACTACTTTAGCACGTATGCTTTAATGCTATTATCGTGTAGTATGCCCATTTTTAGTATATATATTGTAAGAAGAAACGCAAGTGGTACGCTGAAAGCGAACAATTGTTTTCGGTGTATTAATCATCAGGCTTTTTACAGAAATATACGTTGAGAAGAGGAGTTCATACGGGAAAACAGAGAGTAACTATTGATTGAACAAAAATGTTTAAATGCTTAACGTAACATGTCATGTGGTCAAGTGACTGAAGGCATGTGATACCACTGAATGAGGTCCGATCCATCTTTATTACTGGCTGGCCAGGGTAGTTGTAATGCTTGTACTTGTTGCTTCTGAATGCATAGGTTTGGTTTTGTCAATCTGATGGATACTGCTTCGGCGGTAGCGAGTAGCCGAGCTCCTGACCGATGGTGTAGCTTTGATGGAACTCGATAGGGGATCTCAAAAGACTTGCATTATGCTATTATCGGAGAAGATCTAATACCCGAACATTTATCTGTCTGAGATTAAACCTTTTGTGTTCGATAATGAAGTTAACTTTTCGGACTGCATATTGCATTGAGACTGTCTAGCCCATCGCCATCGGCATTTATCAGCGAGTCCCCGAAATCGGAAGCCGTAGTGATGACATTGTGTGGTCAGGTGTATGTTTGGCACTTACGTCATACGCAGCTAGCACTGCCACAGTAAGTTGGGGTGAAAGCCAAACGGGTGACTACACCACTTTATTTGTAAGATGCACTTCGTATGCTGGAGGTATGCACCACA
Source organism: Dicrocoelium dendriticum (assembly GCA_944474145.2). Taxonomy (NCBI): domain Eukaryota; kingdom Metazoa; phylum Platyhelminthes; class Trematoda; order Plagiorchiida; family Dicrocoeliidae; genus Dicrocoelium; species Dicrocoelium dendriticum. The sequence continues at coordinate 78,182,562 of OX104060.1, read as the reverse complement.
CTACTGACAATTCTGGCTAACTGGCAAAGCATTTGAACTAATTCCTAGAAAGCTACAGTTTGTGGAAGTAGGTACTTTTCTGAGTGCTCATAAACCACCTGGTTGATATTTCCAGAAGGAAGATGCTGGGCCCACTGCTCCGAGCGCAAGGTTGAAAAAGAAACGGGGGCTATAGCATTTGCCGCAGCGATGTCAAGCCCTGCGCAATGCTGCATACCGTATTCCACCTGGAACGGGGAATTGGACGTGATTTCTATCAAGCGAGTTAGGTTGCTTTTCGAGTTGCGTTCTTTTGTTGAAGGTTCAGGCAACATTACCAATGCGACATCTGAGAAACCAAATTACCGACACCTCGGTCTGGTCGAAAGCCAGAAGTTAGTTTCCTTGTTCCCTAATGACCGCTTGCGCAGGATGAGTAAGTGGTGGACAGGCAAACTGTTCGCTTAATTCTTCCCTGTTGTTTCTGGGACAGATGGTTTGCTTAGTCTGCAGGATTTTGCAAGGAATTTCCAGCTCCAAAGGTTTATTGGTTTGATTCTTCCCAGCGTATCAGGTTTCGAGGAATTCTCGCTCCTTCCAGCTTGTTACTTTGCCTGACATCATGACGTTTTCGGTTACGAAATGCTGATAATCAGAGATCATGTGCACTGAAAGCAGTAAATTCTAATCCCATTGGTGGATGACCAGACCAGCCTAGTTTCGAGGTTTCTTGCTTTCTTCTCCACAGTGTTTGTATAACATTCCGCGAATCACGTCCGAGGTTTTCTTTTATTCAACAGGTACTAAATGTTGCAGAGAAACCAAAACACGCGGACCATAAAACAGTCCGAGTCACACCCGGAGCTAAAACTTTTACACTGGGTACCGAGAATCCTAGTCTCATCAGCAGATATAGTTAACCAAGCTGCCCTTATACCACCTCATAGAATCACATAGGAATGTGTTATCAGATTTTTGGTGGCGGTGTTTGAATGCTTGTGAGAATTTACACAGTTGCGTTACTGGTGGTTTTGTAATTAGAAACCTGATGATGTCAAGGAAATTCCTGATCTGGTTTATGCAGGCTGTGCAATCCACCGGTCTTTCAGCAACGATGACATTCAAAGACAGGCCAGCGCAGCAGATACCATCACCGGATGGTAAACGAAGATTTATTCAGTCACCCGACAACGAATAATTACAAAATCCACAAACTGATATTAGATATCAGAAGATACATTGCAGATAGACTCAGCCAGGCAGCAACACACATTCAAGAAAGTGCTAGACGGCCGGATCGTCCTATTGCGACTCCTTAGTGGCGCTTACCCACCGAATCCTGCAGGATTTGCGCCCATCACCTACTGCTACGTACCAGCGACTTATGCCACTGAGCAAAGTGTGACGGTGTCGAACCACAATGAATAATATTTAGTTAGAAATTCGTCACATCTAGACTCACTCAGACAACTGTCACATGCCCGGAAAAGCACTTTACGCGTGTTTCATCCTTTCGGGAATCAGGAGCATGGCGCATTCCATCGGACCCTAGTAGAGCTTGAACCAGCAACTCAGCTGTTGCCAGTCCGTGATTGAGACCACTGAGCTGCGGGGGACGGCAACGACTATCGTGAATTAGTTACTAGATGGGATATAGCGATGGTCACTATCCAATGACTTAAACGTCACAGTCGTGCAGACCAAACTGCTTGTAATGCCATTAGTTAATTGGCGGCTTAAGTCTGTTAAATTCGTCGCTTGGTGAGGGGCTATCCTGCCCTCTGCACGGCAGTAACGTGTAAGTCAGTGGATAGTGAGCGGCGCTATATTACATCTAGTAACTAATTCACGATGGTCATTGCCGTCCCCCGCCACTCAGTGGGCACAACCACGGACTGGCAACAGCTGAGTTGCCGGTTCAAGCTCTACTAGGGTCCGATGGAATGCGCCATGCTGCCGATTCCCGAAAGGATGAAACACGCGTAAAGTGCTTTTCCGGGCATGTGACAGTTGTCTGAGTAAGTCTAGATGTAATGAATTGCTACCTATACCATTCAACTCCCCCTAGTACTTCGCTGTAATAACTATTAGTCAACTGCGATGAAGCGCGGCCCATCCTCCACTGTCATACAGATTATAAACGTGTAGAGGACAGGGTTATCTTCCCGGAGTTACGCCTTCCTTAGCAGCCGTCACTAATCGAGATGGCATGTAAGCTGCTAAGGCTATTGGAGAATGTCAGTGAATAATGGGTGATTCAGTGTGTTATGCGAACATTCGTCGCAGGTAGACTCAGTCAGAAACCTACCACACATCCAGTAAATCGCTAGATAGTTGTTTAGTCCTCTTGGGACAAGTCAGTCGCGAGTAAGCTCCACTCATATCACACAGGTGCTTTATTGCTGCATATCAAGCTCCGGTGCAAAAGGATACCAGTACTAAGAGACACTGACGTAAAGAAATCGCATGTGATGCTAATTTAGATAACCATAGTACACTAATGATATACTACCCTACCTCTTGCTAAGAAGGCCAATTTATGCACCTAACAGTTAAGATGAGAAAGTTTAGTTTTCAATTCTTAAGGGCATGTCGAGTTCTGCCCGCCTCCAGACTAATTCTGAATGATTCTGATTGCACTTGTCTAGTCTAAATCCTAGGACTCACAGCGGACCCATATTCCTCCCACTGGAACACTTTTATTAGTGAGTAATCTCACAGACAAAGCTGTGCACTCTTTAAATTAAAAATTAAGCCCCTGGGCAGATTGTGACTTAAGGATCAATTCCCTTTGTGAGGACCGGATCATCGGTCTAGATTGATGTCCAAACGGTCATAAATCTAAGGGCCAATGTAAGTGGAGATGGGAGCAGACCCATAAGTCAATTAATCGCCGAAGGCTTAAGCCGAGGTCTGACCTTTGCTCCACAGGTCATTGTTAGATTGCAATGGGTATCCTGTTTGCTCCGTCCGGCTAGGCACTTAATCATTTAATAGCTTATACCACAGCAAAGAAAGTAGAATCTCCGTTCCATCGACTATGTTAATTAATCCTACTATTACAAATGTTTGCGTGTGACACCGCTCTACCCATCTGTTATTCAGAAACAGAAGATTTTCCATGGTAGTCTGTTTTGGACTCAGAAAACAACGTTGCCTGTCATCTAGCTAAACTGTTATCAGATTTAACATAATTTGTGTAATAGCTTACAGACATTCGGTACCATCAAAACGGAGTTTCCAAAGCATAAGGTGAAAAACTCCCAAGAAACATGGGAAACATTCGAAAATACTTTTCTATATGAAACATTTTGCCTTCGGAACTCGAATGCTGAGGTCCGTTTCCTTAAACAGCTAGGTTGCTGAGACGAGTCAAGATAACTCAGACAAGCTAACAAGCCGTATACACGCAAGTTGTGTTTCCATTGATTCTCTGGCGTACATAAAAGTACTATACTTGAAAGAGCCGAATGACAGAACGGGCTGGATGGCTTGAATGCTCATAATGTATACGTTAAATAACAGCCCCCAAATAAGCGGCAAGCACCGATGGGTTGTACTCCATCGACATCGAGCGCATGGTGCTGTAGCACATGCGGTCGCGAGTGCCTGAGTCAGGCAGGCCTAGTGAGCCATAAGCGAGGCCAGTCGGGACCACTACCGAAGCGACGACAGGTCCTGCAGAGAACGTAGGAAGAACCGGTGCAGCGTTTGTAGGCAAGCTGCATTCGATTTACTAACCGCGTGCTTGCATGCTAAGTCTATTTATTTCAGGTAGTGGGTTTTCAATTTTGTCCTAATGCTTTTCTTTCTCATGTAAATGTCTACCTGTACTCTCTTCTATAAAGTTGCACACGTCGCTGAAGCCAATTTTCGCGTTTATGGCATTTCCGTAATATATACTTTCAGATCTCGGATACTTTTGTAAACAACTTATTTCATATGCTCATTAATTTAAGATTTATGTCACCGTTTCCTTATGCATTATTCGAGTTATTTTTTGTTATCTTCCTCACAAGTGATTGGCTGTTGCTTGATATCTCCGGTGTGGCTGCGCTTGATGTGCATGTTGACAAGGTGCCTACCTGTCTATTACCCACTACCTCGTCCATACTGGCTCTAGGAGACAGTTGGTGGTTGCTAGAAGGAACGGGGTGCACGGTACTTGTGGCCGTGTTAGGATCAAAGAGTGGTTCAATGCACTCAGTGTGGAGCGGACTACAGTCCAGCCACCGCCTTGTTTGCGCTTGATTCCCAAATACAGCTTGCTTGTGTTTGCCTCTGAGGGAGTGTGGGCCGGCTCCGTTGATGAAACGTAGCTCCCATCCGCATTCCTCCCGGTCTTATTCCTTCGGGTTTACACTAGATATGGATTGTGTGGTTGGAGCTGTGGGTGGTGCAACGCAAGCCACCGATGGTCCCTCTGTAGGCCCAGGCGTCCTGTGGCTGACGACAGTGACGGACAAATCCGAAACCGAATGACGACAGCCAAATATGCTTTATAAACGTGATGGTTTACTTAATACTATGCCACACCGATACAATGTAAGCAGACGCATGGAAGTGGGAGTGAAGCCTATTATGAGAATACCCCGCATGGAAGCATTTCCCCGGGGGACAGTGGTATTATGGTCGTATTAGTTCAATAAAGCATCTGTATATCTCCGTACTTCTTATTGTTCCGAATTTTTCAATCTTTCTATTACCTCCCACCTGTAATTCACCACAAAATCCGTATTGGAACCAGCTGGAAAAATGTGAACACTTACGTGCTCCATGTGCTTTTGCTGTGCAGGTTGATGAGACCATTCAATATGCTGGTTATTAATTAATTTTCAAGTATTAATTATTAATTAGTTAGTTAGTTATTCAGGTGCAGCAAACCATACGTGTCTGTTGTCACACCGAATGGTACCCCCATGCGTGCGCTGCATGTTAACCTTATATCGTGGCTTTGTGAATTTGGTTGCATTAGCTAATGCAAGTGGAGCCATGTGTAATTGAACCGTTTTTAAGTTAAGGTTGGTGCTGAAGTTAAAAATCTCGGAACTGCTTACCACGAATAAAACCCCTAAATGTAGAAATTATTACGGCAAGCTTCTAATCGGCAATGTGATGTGACCATCTGTAACCGGTATTAAATTCAGGCGTGTGCTGGGCTGAATGTTCGGAAGCTACCACACACATGGTTGAGGATATCATGTTCGGACCTATGGCTGCAGCGTCATAGAAAAGAAGCTAATATATACTTTTTACTTGAACTTCCTTGGCATTAATGGTGTATTGGTAAGAGAGATGGAAACACTTCTTAATAGTACTATGTCTCTAAGTTGTGGGGTCCTAAGCGTAGAAACATCAAGCATTTACCAGAACTGGCAGTTGTGGATAGCCTGTTCTACGTGGGGCCGCAATTACATACCTAGAATTTGGAAGTGGTTCGGTGTTGCTCCTCCCAACCCTGACACCCCAGAAGTGGTTTCGTTCTCGTTTTTACTCCTCAGATGGAGATAGCCTGAGCTGAATTAGAATTCGGGACCTTATGGTTAAAGGTTGACGCTTGGATCCACCTGGCTGTAAGATCCGTGAATGACGCTTGGGACAGCGGTAAAGAATTCAAAGTTGCACTCGAAATACCTGCTCAAGCTATCTCCATCCGATGAGTCTAAACGAGGACGAAACCGGTTCTGGAGTGTCAAGGTTGGGAGAAGCAACACCGAACCACTTCTAATTCGGATGCGGTCCTTGTGCTCGTAAGGAACGAGGTCTGCTTCAAAGAGGACCGAGGTCTGAATAGAGATTGCTAGTCGCCATCCAACGACACAACGGGTACACCAAATGCAACTTTGAACAAGTAGCACTTGTTGAAATATGGAGGATTGAGTGAATAACCAGATTGCCCTCTGCAAGATGACTAGAAAGAGATGAGATCCTTCCTATGCTTTTCAGGACTTGGAGGACTTCAAGGAGGTATCCTAACTGCGCTTCAACTGTAAGTGCTGTGACGTTACATGATCCATACCAGACATTCCCAATCTTTATTCAGCCGTGGTCCCCTTTTGAAACGTCTCATTTCTTATGGCCCCCACCCTTGGTCACCACAATTTAAGCATTCCGCAAAGCTTAACAGAGGCAAAATTATGATTCCAGTAGTCATATTGGTATCTTTTTGTATGACGGCTGAATTTTTACTGTTGCTATCACTGCTGTTTCCATTTTAAACCTCATTTGTTTAATTTTCACAGCCACAATATAGCATTCATTATGCGGTAACATAAGGCAACTTGTCTGTAATTACACAAAACTCATCAGTAATGTTTACAATTGTATTTAGTTATTGCTGGCTGTTAACTGTAAGGTATGTCATGCATTTGGAGTTCTAGTAACTTCGTAACAATATGTTTGTCGAGATACAAGGAGTCGTGCGAAATGTCATGCCACTTGTTTTGTTCATTACAGAGGTAATTTTAAAACTCGTATTCATGTACTTTGGTTCATAGAAAATGCGGTAGATGTCAGAAGAAGTTAGTATGGAATATTTTCTTGATGTCAAACACAATTCTCAAGATGGTGCACAAGAGCAGATTGGGTGTTGAACAGAAGGTGAAAAAGGATCAATATAAAGACATCTTGGCAGACAGATTTATTCCAGTACTCAATGGTTCATACAAGATGGAGCCCGTCTATACACTACAAATGTTGTTCTTGAGTCCCTGTATGACATTTTATGGACGTCAGCAAGGTAGGAGAGAGTGACCCCCGCAAAGCCCTGTCATCAATCCATGTGATTTCTTCTTGTGCGGCTATTTGAAAGATAATTTCTTCGCATGGAAGTCTGAAAGGGCAGATCAACTCATGACTCTCATCAGGCAGTGGTGTCGTCTACTTTCGGAAGATATTTGCAAGAGGTTGTGAAATAAAATGACCATCACATTGAACACATACTATATTGAACGAAAGTTCCAGGCTCATAAAATTCACTATGCACTAATTTTTTAATATTTTGATGATAAATACATGTGCATTGAACAAAACAATTGTTATGACATTTCGTGCGCCACCCTGTATCAATGCGAGGCTTGAGCTTGATGCTCTTCAGCAAGCTTGCTTATGTCCGGCTTCAGACTTGACCGCAGGAGTCCAATATCTCCAGTTGCTGGGATATTCAGACTGTTTCTACTTTTTGTTGGCAAAACCAGTATGCGGAATGCATATTCAAACATACATGTGGATGGAAACGTAAGGAAATATATGTCATCTATTCCCCAATGTCTGAGACAGCAGACTACCCAAAAATCTCTCTTATATGGCGTATTTGGATTTTGCTAGTGTGTCATTCTGGAGGCTCTACCGGAATTTCCAAGGTTTTAGCATCGCAGGGCCGTACATCAAATGGACCCCAAATCTAAATTTGGATTTTCATGTCTATCTGATCATGCAACTTGTCTTTCATTTCTTCTCGGAGTTGTTGTAAACAACTGGCATAAACAGTCAATTCGGAACTGTGAACATTCTAGACGTCTGATGTTCTGAGCTTATACTTACAGCATATTAAGAAAAACGGTAAATTGGATGCTTGCTCGAGATGATGTTAGTCAACTTGCCTTGGAAAGTTTCATCCAATAAGTGAAGTTTCTCGAAATCATCAGTCAGATTAAACCCATCTGGTTTAGCTGTGAACAGTTTTCTTTCATAATCAGTTCTAGAAAACAAATGTGATGATATCCCACAGTGCAACAAAACGGCAAATACAGTTGCCCTTGGAGTGCCATCTGTCTTCTGTATGCCAAAGTAGAACTTGTGAATCTTGATCGTTCTCCTCACAAAGCTGCTGGAAAAGACGATATTGAAAAGGGCGCGGATTGAAAGTGTTCAAAGTTGACAGTGGATGGTTTATAAATTGTAAGTCCGCTATAAATCCATATGGAATAACGACAAATGGAACGTTGATAGAAATCTTGAAGCCTCCTGGTATTCTCATACAGGAGACGAAAAAGGCGGAACTTATATGGGAGTTGAGAGGCAGTAAAATCTCTAACAGGCACTCGTGTTTAGCCATGGGCAATGAGTCATGTGAGATGGCGCTGCGAAATTAGTGTGAATTCTGGCTGTGAATTCTAGCAGCGTGGGGCACAGATGGCAGATTCCGGTAGGGCATTCCAGGTTTGGCGAACACGTACGGAAATGAAATTCCGACGTCATTCCAAACGACTGCACTGTTCTGACAGTTTGAGACAGTGGCCTTTCCGATTACATTGTGGAGAATGGTTGAGTACAACCACTTTCTGGGAAACGTGAGGTGATCAAGAATTTCTTAGTTCCAAAATCCAAATATCAGCTCCATTCATTCCCGGTAGTGGTGTCATATGATTGGAAATTCGTACTTCGTTTTCCGGTGATCGACGCGTTACTTAAGCTCCGTCCGTTTGAACATCTGAAAAGGAATAGGGCTTCAACCACCAAAAGTTGCGCGTAGCTAAGGAGCCAGCATTTACCCATACCCAATCTGAGAGAGGTTCCCTGTGGTGGTCGATACAGGTAACGTTGCCATCAGTGCCGTGCTGTCCCAACCAACTTGGGTGATAGGATAGTGTCAGTATAGTGCTAACAGACGCAGAGCAAAGGTATTCTGCTACCGAGAAGGAATATCTTACTAACATGTGGGCTTGGGAAAAGCGATGAATATACCTCTTAACGAATGAGTTCCATGTTGAGATCAGTTCCGTGTGTTTAGCTCTGTAAATCAGCCCGAAGCGCCTCCAAGTTTCAGATAAAGCCTTCCTGATCATTCAGTGCAAACTCGTTGGCACGACGTCCCGCAGTTACCAGCATCCCAGTTACACCAGCACGACTACTTTACCTGCTTTGTGTCTTACAGGCACAGGTGTCCCGGTGTGTGAAGGTCTGCGTACTGAAGCAAAGTGGCAAGTACAAAGAAAGAAAAGGCAGAAATATGAAAAGAGTTCAAACGCTGCAAATCCACCATAGACCAGACCAAGTGAATTACCAGAAAATCCTAGCCCTGCAAAGTCAACTTTCACCAACCAGAGAAGATTTAACTACGTAATCTTCTTGCGTCCGGGTCCAGTGATCCAAATCCCCAGGTACGCTACAATTACGACGTCGCTTTTTACAGAGTCTAATTGATAGACTCCTCGATGTTAGGTAGGATGCGTCGAAAATAAGCTAAATTACCTAAAGAAGATAAACAAAGTCGACCAAGTACTAGCACATTTATGGACAAAGTCAGTCCGAGGCTTATCTTGTCCCTATTAGATAGTTTGATAAGTCTAAAGCTCCATGATCGTCCAGAATTATATCCAGTGGATCGAGAAGGGCTCAAGTTTACCTCCATTGATCCGAAAAGACGAAATAGTGATGGAGTGAGAAATGCTACATAGGAGCAAAAGTTGGTAGTTCGGGTTGTTCACTTGACGGTCTGAGTGTTCGCTGAGCTAGACAGTTTGACTGCAAACGTTTCGTCACCACTCGAGGTGACATCGGCAGTGCGCGGTTATGTAGCAGAGCCGTGCAGTACGGAGCGTCAGTGAGTGTGAGTGATCGATCTGTTGGCCGTCAGTCTGAGTTTGGATCGTTTGATTGGCACATGATCATCAAAATCGATCACGGATTCTTACCTCGTAGCGTACATGCGCCGGACTCTTCGGCTGTCTTTGTCGTTTGATGCATTTGTCCGGTGTTCTCTTCCGTTAGATTTAGCCGACTAATTCGGTGGACTTTCATCTGTAGCGCTGAATAGATAGTATCTATTTCAACTCGTCGGTTTATCGGATTATCTATAAAATATTATGCTTCTAAGGACTCTCTAGCTTGCTTCGCATTTCTACGGGCTTTTTAAGCTGTCTAGGTCGAAAGGGTGAATGCGGGTCGTGTCTCCGTATGACCATTTTGTGTTCTTTGATCCGTGTTGAAATCTTCCTTCCCGTTTGCCCGATGTAGCGTTTGTCACACTCCTTGCAGTTTATTTTATATTTGACGTCATTCTCACGGCCTTGAAAGCAACCCACTCAATGTACCAGTCGGTTTGTAGGCTACCAAGATTTCAAGTGGTCGTATCATTTTCGATGTTAATTCAGACACGTCCTGCATGTAAGGATGTGCTACCCGTTTATCTACGTTCTCTCTCTGTTGTTGAGACACTTTTTCCTTTGGGATCCTTCTGCTGAAATTTCTTGGATACCCGTTGTTGTGCAATACCCGATATAGTTGGTTCTCTTCCTTCTTCCTCAATTCTGTCGTGCTGCAGTGTGTTTCGGCCCTATTGAAAAGGCTTTGAATGCAGCTTTTCTTGTGGTTCAGTGGAAGGTTGCCGTGGTAGTTTAATATTTGGTCTGTGTGGGTCTTCTTTCGATATACATATGTTTGAATCGCTCCGTCGGTGTTTCTGTAGACCAGTACAACTAAGAGTGGTAATTGGTTGTCCTTTTCGAGTTTAATGGTAAGGTTGATATCTTTGAATGTGTTGTTGATTGGCACATGCGTATTCTTTATGGATTCTCGTTGGATGATGACAAACGTGTCTTCCACCTGCTGGATCCATCTTTTCGGTTTGATTAACGGTAAAATCATGGCTTGCATGGCGGGCCTTCAAATTTGGCCGTTGCTGTTTTGGTTGGGTTATTTTACATCACAGACTGTCGATTCTTTATGTTATTTTAAACTTTGGAGCAATTTGTATTTTTATGATCAAGTCTCAAGTTCAATGTTGTCCTACTCCGCCAAAATTTGAAAACGTTACATGTTACTGCCTTAAATCCGTACCTTATAGAAAAGGCCATAATGTCAGGAACACTTGCAAAAGTACTACGAATAAATGTATTCGAAAAAAGCGCAAGAGTCCTACGGGCTGGCAAGTTGACCTCAGCCGTTTTCTGTCGACAAAGCCCAAGTCCCACTGATACTTTCCCGTAATGTTCGCTCGCTCCTTGGTAAAAGCAGTGATCTCAATGTCATTATGCTACTAAATGAGTAGGTTAATGTAGGAATAATTCGGTTACAAGAAAGCTGGTTGCATACTGATGTGGAAAATAGAGTAATGCAACTCGATGGTTATTTTCCCATCAGGTCTGACCGCGCCGGGAAGCCCCAGTTTCGTGGTGATGGCGTTATAACTTACCTTACTTGGTCAACAATTAAATTGTACATGCAAGATAGCAGGTATCATTTTGGGTGCTACAGCGCTCCCCCCCTAGAATGCTAAACATATAAAGTCTTCGATTTCGAAAAGGACTGTTGAATCGAGGTTCGTAAGGCAAAATCGTGCCGAGTAAAATTGAGCGAGCGTTTGTGTCAAATGGAGGTTCGCCGGAAGTCGGAGTCTGCTGTGCCGTTTGTGATTTGTTACTTATTGATTGCAGGGCAGGGGGCATTTCGGTGAGCGGTTGGAGCGGAGTTGTCGAACTACAAACACAGGCTAGCCCAGATAAAGGCCGACAGGACCTAAACCTCAGCTGCTGCCAAACGGTGCGCTTGGGAGTGATCTCTCTCTCCGCCACGCACCCCGCCCCGCGCCCAAACGACCCACGTCCCACGGAGAAACGACCATCGCCCCACGAAGAAAGGACAATCGTTCCACTAAGAAACGACTGTCGTCCCGCCAAGAAGCGACCCTCGTCCCGCAAAGAAACGACACTCGTCCCGCGGAGAAGCGACACCCGTCCCGCGGAGAAACGACCGACATACGCGTCAGGGTCCTCGAAAACATTCTTCGTGTAGGCCAGTTGATCGAAGGGGTGGGTTTACTGCGTGTAGAGACGAGAAAATAGAAAAACATGCGCAGCAAACGCCTGAAAGAACGAACGAATGATCTGCGTGTTTAAACTTTTTACTTTTTGTATATTTTTTAAAGGTTTCTTGGAGGTTTTTGATATTTTTGTTTGTTTTCAAAACGTTAATCGACCAAAAACGGGGCAAATATATACAATATCTACAAAGCTAAACGTATTTACACTCTACGTAGTCGGAGGAACGAACCGGCTTACGCACCTCCCGACCACAGCGATTGGTCGTGGGAGGTGGTGGGCTAGGTTCGGGAGACCTCGGGACGGCTGAAGCTTGTAGACCGAGATCATTGTCTGGTTGAACTGCACTAGGATTCTGTAAGTTGGTGCGGTGCGTTGTGACGTCGCACGAAGCACTACTAGACGAAGTACGCGAGGTGGTTTCTTCAATAAAGGCGGGTTTTAGACGGTCCGTGGTGACGAATTTGTTTCGACCACCGCAGTCAATAGTGTACGTCTTACTCGCACGGTGTACCACTTTGAAAGGTTCTATGTAATGCTACTGAAGAGGCTATCGAACACCGTCTGCGCGAAGAGGAACGTTTGAGCACGTAGACAGCTTCGCAGGCACGCACAGTAGTGTCTTCTGCGATCGAGGAGCGGGTGGATGCAACTCACGCAGCTGGTGAGCCAATCGATCGGTATAACTTCCGTAGTCAAAAGAGGAAGTAGAGGGGGCTCATACTACCAGCTGTCCGGACAACCGCAGCGTGCAGCCGTAGACTAGCTGAGCTGGTGTTGCGTCGAAAGCGGTTTTAACAGTGTTTCTTAAGCCCAGGATGATGAGGGGAAGTGTTTCAGACCATGAAGGATCTGCGTGCGCCTGTAACGCTGCCGTCAATTCGCGGTGAAAATGCTCTACCAAGCCGTTAGCGGCCGGATGATACGCCGTCGTCTGAACGTGGCGACTGCCTAAATCCTTAAGCGACGTGGCAAATTTCGACAATAAATGTGACCCTCGATGGGTAGTTACGATGGCGGGACAGCCGTATTGAGCTACCCAAGGCTCCAGAAAAACGTTCGCTACCGTTTCCGAGGAGCATTTTGGGATAAGGACGGCCTCAGGCCATCTAGTAAATCGATCGACACAGGTCAGTAGAGATACAGAGCCTTTGGAAGGCGGCAGAGGACCTAGGAGGTCGATGTGTAGTGATGAAAACATGCGTCTGGCGTCGGAAACGTGCCTGATGGGCTTCTCGTGTGCTTGTGCACCATCGCGCCTTGACACGGAAGGCAAGCAGCTGCCCAAGTACGGACGTCCCGATTAACATTGCGCCAAATGAATCGTGCAGTTACGAGTTTAACCGATGCACGAACGCCTGGATGAGACAAGCCGTGCAACATGTCGAACACGGTCCGCCGAAACTCGCGTGGGACGACTGGGCGCGGCGTGCCCAGAGATAAATCGCAAAGTATGGTGCCGTCTGATGATGTCAGCGGAACGGGTCGGATGTCCAATGAGGCAGACCTGCGTAGTAGTTCAACCTCAGTGTCGCTGAGTTGCGCTGTGGCCATGACTGCCAAGTCGATAGCAGTGCCTGCGTCAGCGGAGATGGCATGGATGAGGGAAATTGCATCGGCGACGGCGTTGTGCACACCTGAGACATGCCGTATATCGGTCGTAAACTGAGCAATATAGTTAAGGTGGTGCGACTCTCTAGAAAAGTATGGGTCGGTAGTCGAGCCGAGCACATAAGTCATGGGTTTATGTTCGGTGAAGACGACAAAGGGGCGGCCTTCTTAGACGAGTCGAAAGTGACGTATCGCTAGATATACGGCTAGTAGTTCTCTACCGAACGTGCTGTAGCGAGATTCGGTAGGTTATAGGCGTTTGGAGAAAAAGGTTAAGGGCTGCCATGTGTCGGCTGCTCGTTGCTGCAAAACAGCGCAGACTGTCACGTCCGAGACGTCAGTAATGAAGAACATTGGGGCGGCCGGATCGTGATGAGCTATAGAAGCTATGTTGGCGATGGCCTCTTTCAGCGACTTAAAAGCAGTGCGTGCTGCGGCAGGAACTTAACATTTCTTGTGTTTCCCTCGGAGAAGGTCCATGAGGGGTTGCATCAGCGAGGCGCAGTTGGGTATGAACGGTCGGTAAACGTTGACATGCCCATCAAAATGCCTGAGCTATTTGAAATAATGAGGCTCGGGGTAGTCGATGATGGCTTGAATTGTGTCCTGCAGTGACACGACGTCTGCCGAGAAGATACGATGTCCGAGGAAGTTTGCTGAGTCGACACAAACGGACACTTTTCTGCGTTGCTCGTCACCCCGTGTTGCGATAAACAATCAAAAGGTGTTCATACGTGGCGCGTGTGCTCTTCTCCTGAAGAGCTCGCGATTAAATTGTCGTCGAGATAAGTGTAAGCGATGTCTAAGTCACGACAAACTTGGTCGAGGAAGCGCTGAAAAGTTTACGCGGCATTCTTTAGACCAAATGGCATGCGCAGAAAGTCGAACAAACCAAACAGTGTCGTCACGGCGGTTTTAGTGATGTCCGCTTCGGCTACCGGAATTTGGTTGCATGCGCGTACCAACTCCTTTTTGCTGAAGATATTTTTACCCGCCAGACTGGCGATGAGTTCCACTGTGTGTGGGATCGGGTAGCGATCAGGCGTGGTAACCGTATTCAAGGTTTGATAGTCAGCGCAAGGACGCCAGTCCCCGATGAGTTTCTTCGGGACCATGTGCAGTGGCGACGCCCATGGGCTGTTGGACGGTCTGACGATACCGAGCTGAAGCATGTGGCTGAATTTGGCTCGTGTTGCATGTAGTTTGTCAGGAGCAAGCCATCTTGGTCGTGCGCTAGATGGCTGACCACGCGTGACTATGTGATGAGCGACCTCTGTCGTGACTAGCGGAAACTCTGCAGCTGGTCGTACCAGTCACGGCTATTCAGACAGTAGGTTCGCATAATCTGATGATACATCGGCGATTCGAAAAACGGGACTGATTATCGAGGTGACCGTAAGGACGCCGTCGACCGCTAGTTTATTACGGTCGTCTAAAAGTCTGTGGCGACCAATATCAACAAGCAACCCAAAATGTCGGAGGAAGTCGATACCGATAATTGCGAAAGATACAGACGCAACCATGAAGACCCACAGAAACTCTCGGCGAAGATTGAAGTCCAGGTTCATCATGCGCTGACCGAATGAAGCTATCGGAGAACCGTTGGCCGCACGTCAAATTGTACGTAGGCTCTGAGTGCTTGTCGGTAGCAGTCGCTGGAATGAAGCTGACTTCCGCTCCCATGTCGATGAGGAACGTGATGGAAGAACGTCGGTCCTTAACGTCAAACAGGCGATGTGCTTGGTTATTGACTGATAAGTTTGTCGTGCTAACATGCGGGCTATTCGCTTTCCTTGAAGCAGCTGGGTCGTGACTAATGCATGGAGTCCGACAACGTATAGCTCTTCCACCGTATTGGAGGTGATACCAACATACTCGTTCGACGGTTTTGGTATTATCTGATTGAGAACGTGTAGGGAAAATGTCGCCCTTTCGTGCCGAACTTGACGTACTTGGTGCAGGCACGGACGAGCCGCAATGAACGGTAGCCAAAACGTGGTCAGCATTTGACCGTGGCACACGCCGCTTCAAAGCCTTTATTGCGGCTATCCTGCTGCGAAGTAGCGCAATTTCCTCGTCTTTAGGGTCAGATCGGCCTGACGATTTGGAGCACATATGGGATTCGGTTTTCATCGGTGAGAATACGTCACCGGTGCTGCTGGTCGTCTGCTGCGGAAAACGTTTGAACGCAGCGTCTACCTTGGTAATTAATTCTTTCAGTGGTGTTTCTATAAACATGGACAGCATTACCGGCAATGGCTCTGGGAGACATGCAAGCCATAGCTCCTTTATCCCTTCTTCGCTCAAGAAAAAGGGGGCCAGCGATGCGCTGAAGTTCGCGGAGCAACGCCGACGGCTTGCGATCTTCAAGTCTGAGACCATTGAGCTGTTCAAAGCGAGCTCGTGCGCTGGTACATAACTTTTTTAAAATCGCTTGCTCCATCGTTTTATACTTTGCCTCATTCGATTGGCAGAGTAGACTGTCCTCCATCAGCGTCACAACCGACGAAGAAAGGCGTGGGACGAGCTTATAGTATCTCGGACGGTCCGCCGTAATGTCCTTATTTTCCAGTTCGATCTCGAATATCGTAAACCAAACCTCTGAGCTGTGTTCCATGTGACTTGGAACAGCCAAAGTAAGCTGCGAAACTACTCAGATGCCACTCTAGGAATCTGAATCGAAAAGATAAACGATGAACAACAACACGACAAAAGTACCAAATTACGCAAGAAACACATGAATCTAGGTATATAATCGAGAAAAAGGAACGAACTCACCAAAAATTACAAACGAGAAATAAAAGTAGAATTCGGACGTGCGAATCGGGTCACCACTTTGTAGGACTAGTTAATACTAGTCCGATACGGTGTGCGAAATTAAGCGCGGATATCAGAAGGCAATTAGAGTCGGACACAGCGGACTGTATTCGATGGGCTACAAGAAGACGTGGACGGATGAAGCGAGACAAGAGCGAACACGTGCGCGCGGGAACTTACAAGGCGGTCGAGTGTCGAGCCGGTTGTAAGGAAGGTTAAAACAAGGAGGAATAATGTACAATCGGTCAACAATTAAATTGTACATGAAAGATAGCAGGTATCTTTTGGGCGCTACAGTTGTCAGGCCTGAATCTCGTACTCCATCTAGTGCCTCACATACGCACTTTTGGGAGGAAGATGGAGATCTCGAACTGCACGAACGCTTTCCGTACGAGACCAAGGTGTTGGTTAGCAACTTTGGAAGACTGCAAAGACTGCGCCGAACATCCAACGTCGTCTTCCATCACTATCCCAAGATTGCGCTCCTGTGAAGTGGTTTCAGCAAGTGGTCTCCAAGCTCATTTGCATAATAGGGCTTGTGGCGTACTTGTACATTCTTGCACTTGTCCGCGTTAAACGGAATTAGCTTTACCCATTAGTTCTGTGCCGAACACGACGTGTTGAATGCATAATGTATTATTGACGCATCAATCATGCAACCATAGTTAATATGGCTTGAAAATGCGCACGGAAACACCATGGTTGAACACTTTCCACTCTGTTTTTTATCCCAATCTTTACACCTAAGCTTAGCGCGATTAATGCTGTTGCCAAAGTGGACACAGTGCAAGCCGATTGCAACGACATTCAGGTACACATTGATCGTCTCCGGTCTTCGTCTCATCCCGAACCTGAAGGCCGGCCTTACCTCCCTAATAAGTTCGGAGGTCAAGGTATGTCGTTAATACTATAAATATGTTTACTACATCTACGAACTAGGGATTATCCTCGAATGACTGGAAAATCGCTACTATAAAACCTAGACAAACCCAAAACTAAGCGTTCCAGCCCAACTGGCTACACATCCATTGTATCCAGAATAAGGGAAACCATCAAGCACTTGATAAACCAAACACGAGTTACGTTCTTGCAAAAGCGTTAATGTCAAACTTGTCAGCTTGCATTTCTAAATAATCGGACAAGCTCCATGGACGACGGTAAAGCGGTCATCATTGCTTATTGATATGCAGAAAGCCTTTGACAGTGCGTCGCACGGCAGCACTTGAACAAGAAAACAAGATTTGTGCTCATAGAAAAATAAATAGTTTGCACTCGGCGGTACGCGGCACGCCTGTAAAAGCATGACATAGTAATACAAACATGTATGATCGGTTAATGCACAAAGGAGTTACAGGTTAAGCAGTAAGATATGTGTAGGTATGCATGTAGTTGTTTGGGTGTATGTGCAATTAGTCATGCTGAGTGAGTTTGTTAATGTGACTCTGAATGGGTGGTTTGGCTCGCCCGATTCCCCATCGAAGAAAGATCAAAGGAAGACTTCGAATTGGATGACGTACTTGGTGTGTGTAAAATCCTCCGAAAAGGCAAGTAGCAGTGACTTTATTTAGGGGCGAGTTACTTCCGCCACGTCGCAGAGCTGTTAGACAGACATTTGTGAGTTTATACAGGGAGATCGCTTGCCAGGTGGAAACCCACCACCTCTTGGAACAGTTTCGCCGAACCATTTGCTGGAACGGGATTAACCCCAATCACCCAGATGGCACCGCGAGGAGGTTGTTCGGCTAGCCAGCCGTTGCCTGAATGGCTCAAATGCTACCTCACGCATCGCACGCTACAGCTACCAATAGGGCAGATTTGGACCTTGGGTCTGCAGGTCAGAAGTGGCGTGATTCAAGCTGGTGTATTGGATCGTTGATGTTCCTGTCAATGATGTATCGGAAGCCAAATTTGGGGCGCCATATATTTTTGCGGATGATATATATATATATACATAAACATATATATGATCTTTTATAACTGGTGTTCAAGCGAGGCTCTGAATACTATTCATGGTGGGTGGTTGCAACCACCCGATGAATCACGAGAAAAGCTGCATTCAAACCATGTTCAAAAGAGCGGAAATGAACTGCAGCACAGCTGAATCGTGGTAACAGGAAGAAAAGCAACTTGGTTGAGTGTTTAGAAACAACAGTTATCCGACAAATTTCATCAGAAGAAGCTTAAAGAAACGAATATCTCAGCAACAGCAGCAACAGTCAACTGAGCAAGCAAACAAACGGATACTGCTCCCCTACCTCAAGAACGCCTCGAAGTAACAGGAAGATCGCTGCAGTCACATGGAATCCCTTTGGCTCGCAAACCAAGTGCCACCCTAAAGAAATTTATCACAAGGTCCAAAGAAAAGATCAAAATGCCGACCAATGCAATGTCATTTACCAGAAAAGTGCAGCGAATGCGATAAAAACTACGTCGGACAGACTGTTAGGAAGCTATGTAAACGAATCCCCGAACCCAAAGCGGCCTTCAGAAGACATGACGCGCATTCATTGGTTTCTGCGCATGAAGATAAAGAAGGCCACCAGTTAGATTTGGAGAGTGTAAAGATCCTAGCATACGGAAGTACAAAACATATGAGGGAGTTTTGCAACCCTGGTATTCTACAACGAATTCGATCAATCGACACATCGATTTGGACGCAGTATAGGCAACACTCCTGGCGAAAGACCGATAACTAGATCGATTGAAACCGGTGAAACGTGTGACCAGACAACCAGAACGGACGACCGACTTGCTCAAAAGAGCAAGCAGACAAAGGTCAAGTAACAAAAGGAGTCCAGGTCACATGTCATCTGCCCAACAACCAAGCTGAACGCGGATCGAAATCCCAATCAATAGGATTGCTCGTCTCCACGGGCAACCACGGCGGTATAAAAACGCACGCACACCACGCTCACCGAGGCTCTTCTACGCTACTCTTCACTACCACATGTCACTCAATTGTGAACTGATAATGTCAGCTTGCCTGGTGACGAGACGTTTACAACCAAATTGCCAAGCTCAGCGATCAGCTCAACAAAGTGAGACATATACATTTATGTATATATATGTATATGTATATGTATATGTATATGTATATATATATATATATATATATATATATATATATATATATATACGTGCGATCATGTTGACAGGACCAAGGAGGATCACGAAACGCACAAAACTTCAGCAGTTTGCAATTACCGGTGGATCTATACATCTTTATATATATGTGGGTCCTCATGGACACTTGTGTGCCTCACGCTGATGCTGATGTTGCGTTGGTGATGCGTCTTCACCGCAGTTGGGTTAAACAAACTTACACTTAAACTAAGTCTTTTTAGCTGGATATATTTCATTTTATTATATTTGGTTTGTTCTGCCTACCTGAATAATCCTCTAGTAACTGGCCACATTGATTACGCTAATTGCGCATATCTTCTTTAAATGTATTGAGTTTGTGGCATTTGTTAAGTAACTCCTGGATATTTTGTGCTTATCGCGGATTCATTGCTAACCAGTACTTCACATGCTAATTTAGCGAAGGGTTATGTCGGCATATCCGTGTGCTTTGATAGACATATTTTATTTATAATGTCACTTCAAGTGATTGGTTAACATACCCTGTGTGCCTGCGCTTGTTGTTTTGTTGACAAGGTGCCTGACCAGGAGACAGTTGGTCGTTGCTGGAGGGGAAGGGGTGCACGGTGCTTGTGGCTGTGTTAGGCTCGAAGAGTGGTTCCATGCACTCAGTGTGGAGCGGACCACGGTCCAGTCATCGCCTTGTATGCGCTTGATTCCCACACACAGCGAGCTTGTGTTTGCCTGTGAAAGAGTGTGGGCCTGCTCCGTTGACGAAATCTGGCTCCCATCCACATGCCTCCCGATCTTATTCCTTCGTGTTTACACTGGATATGGGGTGTGTGGATGGAGCTCTGTGTGGTGTAGCGCAAGCCACCTATGGTGTATTTGTAGCCGCTGACGTCCTATGGTTGGCCACAGTGAGAGACAAATGCGAAACCGGATGTCGCCAACGATGGACACGTGTACTACGTGAAGCTGAGCGTAGCACTGACCTCAAATTGGTGCAGACCAAATTTTATATTTGCGTGCGGTAAAGTACACACCGTGTAATTGTCGTGAACCGGAGGCGCTCCCTCAGTGCTGTGGGGAAACCAGTTTAGCTGGAGAAGGTGATGGCTGCACGCCTGTGTTTTGTGGAATGCAAAACCACAGTGAGTGGCCTGTGGCACCACATTCGTAACTAAGTGACAGCTTCTACTGAGGAGACCGTCGGGCGCGCAAAGTGTAAGCCGCTCGATTGGTTTGACGAAATCACTGCGACGATTAGCACATTGGTGTCTGAGAAGTATGCAAAATTTGCCGCACATTTGACAGACCCCAGTGATCGGGGAAGAACAGTCAGTTTTGTAGAGTTCAACGGCGACTGATTCGAGAGATCTGTTGCATTAAAATCTATGGTACACGGCGAAGACGAAGCAGATAGAATGCAACGCCGAACGCTGCTAACACAAGGAACTCTTTGACTCCTTGAAGGCGGTGTATGGACCAAGGTTGGAGCATCTGAAGACACTGATAGATGGTAGCTCAGGTGCTGCGTGCACACAGACTGCAGACATAATGCAGATTTGGCGAATACACTTTGACTGTCTCTTGAACAACCGTTCAGAGATCGACAGGTTTACATTGAACCGCCAGAAACAGCACGAGGTAAAGATGCGTCTGGCGCACACACCGATAGTGGATGAGACAGAAAGCACTTGCTGAGCTATGAAATAGCAAGTGTGCCGGTGCCGACGGGATCCCGCCTGAAGTATTGAAAAACACCGGACCCGCGTTAATGAACGTTTTGCACCAACTGGTGCAACGCGTGTGGATTGAGGATGAGGCGCCTCCTGAGCCGAAGAATGCCATAGTACTACCACTTGTACGTGGGTAAAAGAAGTGTTAGTGGCTTATAATGGTTACTACGACTAGTTGGCGGATTGAAAATATCAGAAGGTGTGCACTAACAAAAATGAAGTATAAGTATTGAGGCGTGTTCGTTATGTATCAGTACAGTAAAGATATAAAAAGGATAGGCCGGCCCTAAGAATACAATGTACTAGATAGAATTTAATAGTGTTACTCAAAAATAAGGTAATGAGAAAGTGGTGACTTATCTCACAGCACAAATCCTGTTCGTGGGGAAATTGTAGGTCGCGGCCAGTCCGGTCGTGTGAGGATTGTCTTGTCGTCGTGGGCGTAGCGCTTTTTGTGACGGTTGTCAAAGCACCAGTCGGGACGGTCGTGTGACGTTCGTTGTAGTCGGTCGGGGTGTCGTTGTCGATGTACTATACGGTTTATATAATACTTCATTCAGGCGTTCAAACATGTGGGCCGTAAGTAGTACGATGTGTGAATGTAGGTCAAGGGGAAGAGAAGTACACAATGTGAGAATGTGTTATCCGAGACAATCTCGATAAGAATGAAACAGTTTTGTTATGTTGACCTCGGTCGTGATGTAGGTCACGCGACTCAATTACACGATGTGAGGATGTGGTATCCAAGGCAATCTCGATAAAACTAGTAGTTTTATTAGGTTGACCTCGGATTTAAGTACACGTGCACGTGGTGATGAAATCTTCCGTTCCGAAGATAGTGTAACGGAATCAAAAGTGCATGTGCAATGCGACCTCACAATACCCTCCTCCTTGAAAAAGGGTATGCATCGGGGCCTGAGTTGTGTCAGCCTGCAACAAAACGGTCAGGCCAATGTACCTGTCTTCCAGATCGCGTGGTGCGTTCGTGATTTCGTCCCGGAATTGTGGGTGGTCGTGTATTGTCGATCGTCAGCGTCTTGGCCTTGTCAGTGCGTGTTGGATCGTTGTCCGTGTGGTATGTCTCCACTGAATCCGTATACGCCGGTTTCAAACGATCTATGCTGATAGTATCAGGTTTGCCACGCCATAGAATGGTGAAGTATTTCTCTTGGCGTGAAATTACCGGAAACGGGCCCTCATAAGGAGGTTGTAAAGGTTGTTTTACCCTGTCAGTGCGAATGAAAACATGGGTACAGGTCGAAAGTTCTGGAGGAATGTGGGGTAGTTTTGTTGTGAAAGTGGGTGCGCAGTATTGTAGTTTGCTCATGTGCGTTTTCAGACGAGCCACATACGTTGGAGGGTCACTGAGTACTGCTGTGTCAGGCGTGAAAAATTGGCCGGGTATACGTAATGTTGTGCCAAAGACCAACTCAGCAGGTGAACAGTTCAGTGTTGTACGAAACATCGTGCGTATGTGAAGTAGGATGAGTGGGAGTTGTTCTGTCCATCTAGCTGAATCACCGTTTGCTTTGAAAGCGGTTTTTAAGTGTCGATGAAAACGTTCGACTAAACCGTTCGCTTGTGGGTGATAGGCCGTTGTACGTATACGTTTGCAACCGAGTAGTTCGGTCAGTTGCTGAAAAAGGTGTGACTCGAATTGTGAACCTCGATCAGTGGTTATGTAGGAAGGAACACCGAAAATGGCAATCCATCTGGTAATCAGTGCGCGAGCAATAGTTTCTGTCGATGTGTCTGCAATAGGAATGGCTTCAGGCCATTGAGTGAAACGGTCTATACAAGTCAGAATGTATGAATTTCCGTTTGAATGGGGTAGTGGACCAACTATATCAATATGAATATGGTCGAATCTGCGATCTGGTTGTGCGAAAATACCAGTATCAGAGTGTGTATGCCGAACGACCTTAGAACGTTGACACGGTATGCAATGTTTAGCCCATTTGCGTATGTCCACGTTCATATTCGGCCAAACAAAACGTTGCGCTATTAAACGAAGGGTCGCGCGGATTCCAGGGTGAGAAACGTTATGAAGAGCGTTAAATATTTCTCTACGCATAGGTTCGGGTACCCATGGTCTGGGGTTATTTGTCGCCATATCACAGTCAATAGTACCTGGTGCCGAAGGTATCGGAAATGGTCGTATCTTCAACGATGAGGATTGCTTATCCGTATGCGTCGGCAGTGGCATAGCTTTCTGCAGTCGTGCCATGCGTTGGAAATCGATGGAGGATATACCGGTGATCTCGTCGACAGCGGGTCGGGACAAGTTATCCGCTACAATATTACTAGCACCAGTTATGTGTCTAATGTCGCATGTGAACTGTGAGATGTAATCGAGATGACGAATCTCACGAGGTGAATAGCGGTCGGGCTTAGCAAGGAAGGCGGAGACTAACGGCTTGTGGTCAGTAAAAACACAAAATTCACGGCCTTCGAGAAGATGTCGAAAGTGCTTAATAGCTAGATAAATGGCTAAAAGTTCCCGGCCAAAGGTGCTATAGTGTGTTTCCGTCGTCGTCAATCTTTTTGAGAAGAAGCCAATGGGTTGCAGTTGATTATTAACGTGTTGATTCAGAACTGCTCCGACGGCTGTATTGGAAGCGTCGGTGTGAAGAGACAACGTTGCGTCCGGACGGATATGAAACAGATTCAATTGATTTTTAAGAACGCTTTTTATTTGCGTGAAAGCTTGCGTAGCGGCAGCGGACATTTCAAAATGTTTCTGAGGTCCAACCAAGAGATTTGTTAGAGGAGCTAAAATCTCGGCTGCATGCGGGATGAAACGTCGGTAATAATTAATCATTCCCAGAAACCTCTTGAGTTGGCGGAAGGATGTCGGGGGAGGATACGTTGTGAGCGATAACGAGTTGTGATCTGTTGGTGTCAGACCAGTGCTATCGATTCGGTGACCTAGGTAATCTAATGACGGAACTCCTAGGGTGCACTTTCGTAGGTTGATGGTGATACCAAATTTGTCTAGACGCTGAAATAACGTACGCAAATGTAGTTTGTGCTCTTCTGGTGTCTTACTGGCTATTAAAATATCGTCCAAGTACGCGAAAACAAAAGGTAGACCATGTAAGACTTGATCAATAAACCGTTGAAAAGTTTGCGCAGCGTTACGCAATCCAAAATGCATACGTAAAAATTCGAACATACCGAACGGAGTAGTAACTGCGGTCTTATGTATATCGTCAGGATGCACCGGAATATGGTGGTATGCTCTGAATATATCGATGTGCGAGAAGATTGTGCTACCAGCAATGTTCGATGTGAAATCCTGTATATGTGGGATGGGGTATCTGTCAGGCTCTGTAACATTGTTTAGAGCTCTGTAGTCTCCACAGGGTAGCCAGTCATTTGGATCTGATTTCGGTACCATGTGTAGAGGTGATGACCAAGTGCTTTGTGAGGGACGTATTATTCCTAATTGAAGCATGTGTTGGAACTCAGCCTTAGCTATTTTCATCCTATCAGGATTCATTCGACGTGGGCGAGCGTACACTGGATTACCATGGGTTACTATGCGATGGGTTACGTCGTGTTTAATCTCCGTCTGATGGAACTTTGGTTTTAAGAGAGCGGGAAAATCACGTAAAATTTCGGAGAATGAAGAATCAAACATATTCGCAGCAAAAAGGCTTGGCGTGAATGGTGGAGTTGTAGTAGTCTGACCAGTAACAGGTAATCGGGTCGTCAAATCTCGGAGACAACGATTGTTAAGATCGACTAACAATTTAAAATGGGTCAAAAAATCGGCACCAAGTAAGGGCTGTTTGACATCCGCTACGATGAATACCCATGTGATTGAGCGACGTAAACCAAGGTTCAGAGTTAAGGAGCGTTGTCCAAAAGTAGAAATACATGTACCATTAGCTGCAGTCAGTCGTAGTGAGCTCTGTTTGAGGGCATGCTGGCCTTGAGAGGGTGGTATGACACTGATGTCCGCTCCCGTGTCGATCAAGAAATGTAGTCCGGATGTCCGGTCCTGTATGATCAGTCGGCGATTGGTATGTGTCGGGCAGATCATGGTCGCCTCACAGATCCGCCCTATTCGTTTCCCGGAGCCTTAAAATCCACTCTCAGTTGTGATCTAAATGTACAGGGGTGTCTACATTTCCTTGCCTCTGGTCCAAATGTCTGATGGTACCAACAAAATGCGGGGTTCGATGCCTGACTAGACGAAGAACTATGTGAGTAAAAACGTGAAGGAGATCGGGGGAAATTACGGCATTTGGAGTTGCGGGAAGGAGATCGCAATCGACGTCTGAAATGAGGTGCCCTAGAGATGCTCATCTCATTTAGCTGTTGTGACAACCGTGTTATCCGATCTGATAAATCGTTATTTGATGGGCCGGGGGTATGGTGGTCTAGCGAGTTGATCTGCGGTTGGACGTCCAGTATACGGTCCGCCATCATTGCCAACTTATCAATTGGAACTTCCGTTACGGATGGGGCTAGAATGGCTTGGACATGTTGAGGTAGCCGTTTTAAAAATATTTGAGTGAATAGACCAGTGTCTATCTTTCGTTCTCCCTTAACGCAAATCAAACGGCGCAGGAGTTGCGATGGTGTCAGGTCTCCCAGTGCTTCATCTGCTAGAAGTTGTTCTAGCCTTTTGTGTTCTGAAATTGAGGTACGACGGATTAGAGCATCGCGGAGCTGTTGGAATGGAGTGATGGGGTCGGAAGATAACAAAATATCTCGAACATCGGCAACTACTTCTGATGGTAATGCGGCAAGCACATGATAGAACATTGTCATCTCCTGTGTAATTCTGCGGAGGGCAAATTGTGCTTGAACTTGCGTAAACCAAATGGCCGGATCGCTGTGCCAAAAAGGTGGTAAGTGAAGTGACACTACGTTGGTTTGAGGTTCGTTACTGTCATCCATCTTGTATGAGTTCGTGATGCTGCCGTTTGGATATATGAGAGAAATTCCCTAACACACGATAGTTTACTGGTTGGTTTCTGCCTACTTGCTTACGTCGGGGTCACCAATTGTTAGTGGCTTATAATGGTTACTACGACTAGTTGGCGGATTGAAAATATCAGAAGGTGTGCACCAACAAAAATGAAGTATAAGTATTGAGGCGTGTTCGTTATGTATCAGTACAGTAAAGATATAAAAAGGATAGGCCGGCCCTAGGAATACAATGTACTAGATAGAATTTAATAGTGTTACTCAAAAATAAGGTAATGAGAAAGTGGTGACTTATCTCACAGCACAAATCCTGTTCGTGGGGAAATTGTAGGTCGCGGCCAGTCCGGTCGTGTGAGGATTATCTTGTCGTCGTGGGCGTAGCGCTTTTTGTGACGGTTGTCAAAGCACCAGTCGGGACGGTCGTGTGGCGTTCGTTGTAGTCGGCCGGGGGTGTGTCGTTGTCGATGTACTATACGGTTTTATAATACTTCATTCAGGCGTTCAAACATGTGGGCCGTAAGTAGTACGATGTGTGAATGTAGGTCAAGGGGAAGAGAAGTACACAATGTGAGAATGTGTTATCCGAGACAATCTCGATAAGAATGAAACAGTTTTGTTATGTTGACCTCGGTCGTGATGTAGGTCACGCGACTCCATTACACGATGTGAGGATGTGGTATCCAAGGCAATCTCGATAAAACTAGGTTTTATTAGGTTGACCTCGGATTTAAGTACACTTGCACGTGGTGATGAAATCTTCCGTTCCGAAGATAGTGTAACGGAATCAAAAGTGCATGTGCAATGCGACCTCACAGAAGCAAGCAATGTGCCACGAATTATCGTGGTATCGAATTGTTGAGTTGCAGGAGCAAGGTGATTGTCCGAATCCTGCTCAACCGCGTCGTCAGTCAGGTTGTGGAACCTAACGTGGCGGAAGAGCAGTGTGGGTACCGTTCGGGTCACAGCACCGTCGATAAAGTGTTTGCGCCTGTCAGTTGCAAAAGAAGAGTAGAGAGCGATACCAGCCGTTTTACTCGCTGTTGGTTGATTTCACCAAAGTATCTGATACGGTGCACCGCGACGCATTGTGGCGAGTGTAGGTTAAGTTTGGTTGTCCGAGTAAGTTTGTAACTTTATTTGAATGCCTGCACAGCGGTGTGCGGGCTAGGGTGCAGCTGAGTGAACAGGCTGCGGATGACTTTGCAGTTGTCACTGGTGTCAAAAAAGACTGTGTCTTAGTTCCTGTCCTCTTTAATATTGGTCTTCATTCTATGATGCCATGTGCGTTTGTTGCGGTTTGTACTTGCGGTGTTCGTTATAGCACTTTATTGATGGTGGGTTGCTGAACATCCGTCGTTTCGGTGCGAGAACCCTGGTGTGTGCGACAACTATCCGTAGGTTGCTGTTTGCTGACGACTGTGCGTTGTTTGTAAACAGCGAGGATGAGTTGCAGCACATGACTAGTGCTCTGGCTTCGACAGCGACTAAATTTGGGCTCACCATCAACACAAGCAAAACTGTCTGTCTCTTTCAGCCTTTACTGGAGGTGCACTCTTTAATATTGCCGCGAATCAGTGCTGGTGATTACGTATTGGGAACCATCTCCCACTTCTGCTACCTTGGGAGGGTGGTTGCTTCCAACCTAGAAATATACGGGGAGCTATGTTTGCGCGTCTCGAAGGAGGCGGCGGCATTCCGGAAGCTAGAGTACCGAGTGTACAACAACCAGCAGCTTAACGTTGACACGAAGCTGATGGTGTACAAATCCATAGTGCCGTCTGTTCTCCTATCCGACAGCAAAACGTGGACGATGTACCGGCGAGATTTGCGGTATCTCGAGCGGTTTCATCAACTGTGTCTGCGCCTGCTTCTGGGCTTTCGTTTGTGAGACAGAGTTGCAGACACGGAGATGCTGCGCCGAAGTAGAACGTTTGCAGTGGATTGCATACTTCTGCTGAGACACCTGAGGTGGATCGGTCTCGTGTGCCGTATGGACTCGACGCAGATACCGAAGTGGCTGCTATTTGGTCATTGAGTTTGGGAAAGCGGCATGTGGGAAAACCGAAGCTTCGTTACCACGACATACTCGATGTGAGCCTATCACGTTCTATTGTTGATTACAGGTGTTGGGAATCGAATGCGGTTGATCGGCGTGCGTGGCAGAATCTGATCGCGAAAGCAGTTACGGAACTGCAGTAGAAAAGCCTCGTGTTTGCGAAGAAGAAGCTACAGGTGCGGAAGAGACAGGTGCTGATGAAGTGTGCTCTATCGACCTCAAGCTCATTGTGCTATATCACATGTGGGCGCGAGTGCCTTTCTCATGCAGACCTAATGAGCCACGAGGAAGGCCAACGTAGGTCAGCATCGAAACGTCGGTTCTGCTTAGAACGTAAGCGGAACTGGCGCAGCGTTGATAGGTACGCTGCTTGAGCTTCCATTCAATTTATGAACCGCGGGGTTGTGTGCTGAGTTTCTTACTTGCAGGTGCTTTGTTTGGTTTGCGATATTGTCGCAATGCGTATTTTGTTACCTAGTTTTTATGTATGCTTGAACAAACCTTTCTTTACTTGCACAAGTCACTAAAATGAGTGATGGTTAACTTTGTTAACTTTATCGCTTTTTGTTGCATTTATTGCTCTCTTTTGCTGACATGTTGAATTTATCGTAGATTGGCTGACAACTCATTTATATCCTATGCTAATTCAGCGAAGAGTTATGTCGGCATATTTATGTGCTTTATTCGATTTAAGTTATTTGATACTGTCATTTCAAGAGATTGAGTGTTGTTTGATATCCGCGGAGTGGCGGCGCTTGATGTGAATGTTGTCAAGGTGTCTACCTGTCTATTGCCCAGCGCCTCAATTACACTGCTGCGATATAGAAGCAAATGTTGGTAGCTCAGGTTGTTCAGTTGGTGGTCTGAGTGTTCGCTGAACTCGGCAGGTTGACTGCAAACGTTTCGTCACCACTCGAGGGGACATCATCAGTGCGTGTTTATTTAGCAGAGCGGCGCGTACGAAGCGTCAGTGAGTGTGAGTGATCGATCTCCTAGCCGCTAGTCTGAGTTTGGATTGTTCGACGAACACATGACTCTCGAAATCCATCTCTGATTCTCGCCTCGTAGTGTACGACCGCGTGACTCTTCGGTTGTCGTCGTTATGGATCCGGTACTTGGACGACACGTTTGTCATCATCAAACGAGATTCTATACGGAATACCCATGAGTTAATCAACAACACATTCCAGGATATTAACTTTAAAATTGAACTCGTAAAAGACAACCAGCTATCATTCTTAGATGTACTAGTCCACAGGAACACTGACGGAACACTTCAGACATGTGTATATCGAAAGAAGACCCACACCGACCAAATATTAAACTATCACAGCAACCATCCACTGAACCACAAGAAAAGCTGTATTCAAAGCCTTTTCAATAGGGCCGAAACACACTGTAGCAGAACAGAATTGGGGAAGAAGGAAGAGAACCAACTATACCGGGTATTGCACAACAACGGGTGTCCAAAAAGTTCACCAGAAGAAGCCTAAGGAAGAGTGTGAATCAACAGCAGCAGGAAAACATTGATAAACACGTAGCGCATACTTACATCAAAAATGCATCTGAAATGACGTCAAGATTGCTACAAACACATAGAATCTTGTTAGCCCACAAACCAACTGGTACTTTGCGAAGATTGCTTTCAAGCCCGAAGGACATACTCAAACAAGGCAGTCAGAATGATGTCATCTACAAAACTAATGCAAAGATTGTGACAAACACTACATCGGGCAAACTGGAAGGAAACTTTCAACACGGATCAACGAACACGGAATGGCCATACCGAAATACGACCCGCATTCACTAGTTTCCATGCATGAAGACCAAGAAAGTCACCACTTCGACTTAGAGAAGGTTGAGATCCTAGCCCTTGGAAATTCCAGGCAAGCTACAGAGTTCTTGGAAGCATGGTATTCTACAGACAATTCAATAAACCGACGCGTTGAAATAGATGCTATATATACAACGCTACGGATGAAAGATCACCCAATTAGTCGGCTAAATCTAACGGTAGAGAACGCCAGACAACTGCATTAAAAGACGACAACAACCGAAGAGTCACGCGGTCGTACACTACGGGGCGAGGATCAGAGATGGATTTCGAGAGTCATGTGTTCGTCGAACAATCCAAACTCAGACTAGCGGATAGGAGAGCGATCACTCACACTCACTGACGCTTCGTACGCGCCGCTCTGCTAAATAAACACGCACTGATGATGTCCCCTCGAGTGGTGACGAAACGTTTGCAGTCAACCTGCCGAGTTCAGCGAACACTCAGACCACCAATTGCATTGCCTTCAAGAGACAGTGGGTCGTTGCTGGAAGGGACGGGGTGCACGGACCTCGTGACCCTGTTTCGCTCAAAGTGTGCTTCCATGCACATGGTTTGTATGTGAATCGCCTTGCGTGCGCTTGTTTCCCAAATACAGCGTGTTTGTGTTTGCCTGTGAACTACTTTGGGCCGGCTCCTTTGATGAAACGTGAGTCCCATCCACATGCTTTCCGGTTTTACTCCTTCGGGTCTACACTGGATATGGGATATGTGGTTGGAGCTGTGTGTGGAGCAGCGCAAGTCACCCATGGTGCTTCTGTAGACGCAGGCTTCATGTGTCTCTTCCTGTGGAGACTTCAGTGACAGGCATATCTGAACACGAATGCCGCCAAACAGATGTGCATGGAGCCGACACGCAGGCCTACTCAAGGTGAGTTTATCACGAACAAATGGAGATTTCAGGTCTTGGGTACCAGAGTCATTTGATTGGCGCGAATGGCGTGAGCTCAACCAGACAGCGGTTGCCCAGGCGCATACGAAAGCACTGTTACAAGCGTAGGAGAAGCGCTCTGTACGGAAGTGACAGCCACCGATATAGTTAAGGACATCGACGTCAAGCGCATGGTGCTGTAGCACATACGGTCGCGAGTGTCTGAGCGAAGCGGGCTTGCTAAGCTAGCGGTATGGCCACGTGAGACCAGTATCCAAAAGACGATGAGTCAGCTGATTACCTAGGCATACTCGGCGCAGTGATTGATAAATGCAGTACGTCCGCATCAATTCGATTTGCTAACCCAAGCTATAAGGTGGTCGATATAGTGCGTGTGCTGCGTCATGGTTACATTTGGTTTGTAAGTGCCCCGGCGTTTTGAGTTTCTTGCGTTTCAGGCCCTGGTTGTTTATTGATGTCAGCGGTGTGGCCAGTGGCACAACAACGAAGTTCACCGCACTGGGCGGTGGCAAAAGTTTCGTCCTAAGTGAGGGTCGAATATGTGCTCGAAGGCCACACAATCAGCTAAGGGTAAAGTATACATTCGTTTTCAATGAAATGGATGAGAGCTTAGGACACTGAGGTAGATGTGGTGAGCGAGACCAGAATGGAACAAGTAAGAGATCGCTGGAAAGAAACTTTGTACAGGTGTGACACGGGACACAAAGATGTTGTTTGTCATAGCGAATAAGATAATAAGATTCAACCCTCAGGTTATCGGGACAGTTTGCACTTTAAAGTTGGTATCGAACAATCGACATTATTAATAATACCGGTCCTGTCAGATGCCGTTGGGGGGGCGAACCCCCCACGCTACGCAACTGGGTGTGGCTTCATTTGAAGTGGATGTTGACTAACCATTCACGTCATCCTACTGGAGCCAGGAGACAGTTCGTCGTTGCTGGTGACAGGGTGCAGACTGCTAGTGATAGTGCTAGCCTCAAAGGGTGGGTCCATGTACTCAGTGTAAAACGGGCTACCGTCTAGCCACCACCTTGTATACGTTTGGTACGCATGTTTTCCCAGTTAGGTTTCAATGCTTCTGTTCTGCCTGTTGAAGGGGTGTGGGTTGACTGCGCTTAAAAACGTGGCTCCCATCCCCATGTCTCTCGGTCTTATCCCTTCAAATTTACAGTGCATATAGGGTGTGTGTAAGGAACTGTTGGTGGTACAATACCAGCCAAGATGATCCCTCTGTAGTCGCAGGCTTCCTGTACGTGTCCCCGGACCCGGATGCCGCCAAAAAACTGTGTACGAGTGTACCTCTCTTATCTGGGTTTGTAAAGGTGCCGCTGTAATTTCGACTGTGCTTAATCGCGTCGCCAGTGTGAAAAGTATGGAGTTGATATGATTATCCGGATAAACAAGGGTCAATGACTTAACTTAAAGGCATCACATTCGTCAAGTCGCAGTGTTGTTTAAGGGACATATTCGGCTTTTATGGGAAAATGGCTTGCCAGATTCAAACCTACCACGTACTGAAAGACGGCCGCAGAGTTATTCGCTTGAAGCACTCAGCAAGCACCAAGTGAAGGTTGTTCGTTTAACCCGCCGCTATTTTAACACATTAAATTTTAGTGCGCAAGTTGAAGTTTTAACGGCCAGATCCCTAGGAAGAGTAAAGCCCAATTTAAAATAATTTGTTGTGGATTGTATACTGCACATGTCTAAGTTCTGTATTCGACTTGCGCTAGGGCACTGCTAGCTTAATTTTACAAAGTACAGAAGCCGCGGCTGCATGCGTCCAGAGAATGTGCGGCGCTCACTCACTGAGACCGTCTTCAACCTCTCGATTAATTCAAGCTACGCCGAGCGCTGAATGATGTTAAAACTGTAGCCACTGTGGTTAAGATACATGAAACTTAGAGTAACATTCCTATTCGATTCGGTCCACAAACATATGGTTGTACCAAATAATAATATTCACTCCAAACAAACAGCCAGGTTTGCGATAAAGAATACCAGGTACTTATTCCCAGTGTTTAAAACAAAACTTATGTTGGGAGAAAATTCCACCTAGACAATTACATTAAAATTTTTTGTAACCGCTGCTTGTTACGATGAGAATTTACAAATGGAAATCAGCGTTCAAGAAAGCATTTTCCAACTACATGACAGTGCGATGTGTATAAACAAGGTCACAATTAACTTGTAATGCAGAAGATAACTTAAAATGAAAAGTGCCATTTGAAAGGACTAGATAGGTCAGTTGATTACATATAAAAACAATATGTAATTACTTGATCAAGCACTCCGGGAGATGTGCAGTAAAAGCGGAACACCCAAAATTGAGCGAATCCCATTCACACTGCTTCATTTAAAACTATTTGCTCATATTGTTAACTCAAAAAGCATAACTGATAGGCAAACGGATAATTTTGGGCTGTAGAGAAATCGCAAACTCCAATTCATGCTAGCGTTTTTGACGCCGCTTTTAGCGTTCCGCCTACTCAGCCACGCCTGCCTCACGGCGATAGTAAAAACTGTATGCGAGAAATAAACAAACTAATTGAACCTGCCCACCTTCAATTACCTTTGGAATGTGTTCATTTTGACTTGGCCAAGCTTCCCTTGTGGACCTCATGCAAACTTGTCAAGCGGCAAGCAGAAGATAAGGGATTCTGCTTCCTACATCTTCAATGTTATTACCCCGGTCCTTTAGCTAATTGTTCTCTTCCTAGTATGCACACAGGGTACAATTAAACCAAAACGCATGGATAATGCCAACCATGTCCGTCTCCCACACAGATGACATAGTTTACTTGCTGAGTGTCGCTGCCTTCATGTTTAGGTTCTAAGCTGCAAAGAAATAAATAACTCCGGATTTCTTTAATCCGCTTTAAAAAATTAAAGTATATAAATTTTTATAGTGCAGATTATTTGCTATATTTCACATTTGTTAAATGGAGCTTTTATTCATTTTTTATCAGTACACAACTGCTCCGTTCGTATACGGAGCTTTTTTTCAGGACGCCACAAAACATCCTATATCCAGCTGAAATCTTTATTTGGAGAACCCTCGTTGATAAAACTAGTTTTCCCCTTCTTGTCTAAAAATTGAGCTATCCTGTAGATATCACGCAAACCAGTTGTAAAAGCTGTCCAAGCCGAAAAAGGTTTACCACTTGAACTAGAGAACATACGTTATTATAAGAAATGGTATTTTTGTTCTTAATTAGTTCACCATGTCCAGTTTGTATACGCTTTTACTTTGGTCGTTTCATTAAAGCAAAGCAGTGTCGATGATTAAACATAATCAGTTTACCGTGCAATCAACTATGCTTCATTATTCACGGATGAAATAAACAGTGGGAAAAAATGACTGGAAGCAATTGAATGCAGTCCGTTCTCCTTCCTTTATGTTAATGACAAATTGGCTCTATAGATTGCTGGAACCAACCTGATGCGCTTATACATCGGACAGTTCACTCTATGAATTGTCACAAAGAACAACTGTAGAAGCGAGAACGACTGTAGTTAGATAAATCGATCACTGAAACCGCTTCGAATGACAACATCAGAGTGATGATGAGTACGTTTTGTTTGTCTTGGAGATTGCGGGCGACGTGAATATCTGAGCCGCAGTCGCAGTCCTAGTGGAATATGAATGTAGCAATGATTTTGCAAATGGAACTCGGTTCAGAGTTGGTACAAAGCTTGTACTTGACACCTAACGAAAAGCAATTTATGCTATATTGATGACAATGTTACTTCTCCCCTCTGGTCTATCCACCCTAAAAGGTTGCCCGAAACAAAGTTGTTTGTGCTCCCTCTACAGCCATATACAAACAACGTGCGGCTATCACTACCCTCATATGTATGCAACATTTAAACCAACGCAGAATTTCGAAATGTATGCCTGCGACATAGCTTGTTTGGGGCAATAGTTAACACGGAGGA
Source organism: Dicrocoelium dendriticum (assembly GCA_944474145.2). Lineage (NCBI taxonomy): Eukaryota > Metazoa > Platyhelminthes > Trematoda > Plagiorchiida > Dicrocoeliidae > Dicrocoelium > Dicrocoelium dendriticum. The sequence continues at coordinate 78,147,911 of OX104060.1, read as the reverse complement.
GCGGAAGTAGTTACAGTCCGGCGAGCCATCCGAAGCTCCCTTAACAAGAAGTGTTAGTTATAACAAGTTGGTTTGATATTTTCAAGGGTACTGTTCCATTTCTATTCTCCATGCGGAGGCTGATGTTGCATGGTTGATCCTGCTTCACCGCCGTTGGGCTAAACAAACGCACACTTAAACTAGATTTTTTAAAGCTGTATATATTTCATTCCACTTTATTTGGTTTGTTCTGCCTACCTAAATAATCTTCTATTAACTGGCCACGTTGCTTACGCTAATTGCGCTTATCTTCGGTGACTTTGTCACGTTGGTATCATTTTTAAATAACTTGTGGGCATATTTTACTTATCGCGGATTCATTACTAACCAACTTACTTTATATGCCAATTTAGGGTAAAGTTATCCCACCGTATCTGTATGCATTATCCGACTTATTTTATTTCATCCTGTCGTTTCAAGTGAATAGCTGTTGCTTGATATCCCCAGTGAGTCTGTGCTTGATGTGCATGTTAACAAGGTGCCTACCTGTCTAGTACCCACTACTGGCTCCGTTGATGAAATGTGGCTCCCATCCACATTCCTCCCGGTCTTATTCCTTCGGTTTTACACTGGATATGCGGTGTGTGCTTGGAACTGTGGGTGGTACAGCGCAAGACATCCATTGTCCCTCTGTAGGCGCAGGCGTCCTGTGGTTGGCAACAGTGACAGACAAATCCCAAACCGGATGCCACCAACCTTGTTCCATTTCCACATCCCCGTTTCTGCTATGTCTTTGGACTAGCGCTTTACTGATGCATATTTTGTTAAGCTTGCAGGCATAACCCCTCATAAAATTTCTCTTCCCCGATAAGCTTGCTGCGCGTATGCTTTTATGCCTCACAAACAATTATTCGATGGTTCTGTAGCATTCTGTTTGAGTTTGACATATTTGTGCACCTTGTTAAACAGTCAACGCATCCAAATCTTTTGAAGCATCGCTCTGTTTGCCAACCTGGCTGACGTTTGATGGGATATAGTAAGCCACCCTACAAACAACATGCACAGAATGAAATCTTTCGAGTGACCTTGTTTTGCTTTTTCTTGTAACGCTTGACGAGTACCCGTGTTTGAGCGAGAACTTGTGATCAGGTAGCTCTATGATCCCATTTACAACTCTAATATAAGCGGAATTCGCGGATCTGCTGGCCTCAATGCAGCGGATTGGGTCAGCTCAGTGGTGCATAACGAACAACTCTCGACCAACAAGATCTGTTTTCGTATGACACTTGGTTGCTTATTAAAAAAGCATTAATATACCACAACATAACAATGCATCATATCGTTACGGAAAGTTCTAAATGCTTGACTTGAACAAAACATGTGTCGGTTGATTCGACTCCATCTTCCAAAATAGTTTTACAAGTGAGCTACCTTGTGTTAAGCTTGCGTTGTTTCATATATGCAACCTGTACTTCTGTCGGTTGTGCAACCGAGTTTGTATCGCAAACTTGTAGTATTAAGATGATCATTTCAAAGTGTATATTCTTAGTTGATGATCAGCAGAAATAAGGGGCCATACATACTACAGTAGACGACACCGTAGCTCTACAAGACGGACTCAACAGGTTGTGGGTGTGATCAAGTCAGAACCGGCTCCAGTTTAATCCTGTTAACGATATAGCATTAATCATACGTTACTAAAGCATCCAGAATTAGCGGCTACGAGAGCATCTTTCGCATCCGGCAGCGCATGAATTGGACCACAATGTATTAGTACTGAATGTTGTTGGTTGCTCAAAACAGGCCAAAAAGGTGATTTCGTCATCTTGCAGTACATGTGACCGGTTCGATTCTGTTAATTTTCCTACATATCTTAAACGCAAAAGCGAGGCCCGCGTGGTATGCGTTACCCTGGACTAGCATAGCAGAGACATATTCCTGCTGTTTTTGAGAAGCCACAATGGTTATTGTCGTATTCTGGCTTATCACAACATGGAGTGCTGTCATCCAATCAGACCATACAACTGTCCAGCCAATCACCACCAAGCTGGAACCAACGAAACCGATATACCCCAGGGAGTCTGGTAAACACGTGAACTTCCTGTTGACACTTTGTTGACTTTGCTTGTGAGTATCTCTTGATGCGCTGTCTCAATACTACCGGTCATTTCCACGATCTAGTATTCTATCCACCTACTAGAACAGTTCCGGTTATATCAGTTATGACATTAATAGCATACTGCGTCTCGTTACCGACTTAGAGTGAAGACCCGAGAGGTTTCAAGTAGTCCATTTGATCATTTACGATGGGTCTTATATGGATGTTTCACACCTACAGGGATCGTAACCTCGCATAGAATCACTTATTAAGACAGACACAACAACGCAGTCATTCATTCATTCATCCATTCATTATACACGTTAGCTGCAGGTGGAAAACACCTCAGCTATTGTGCCGCAATACAAAAGACAAGAAAAGGAAAGCAAACAGTGGCACGCCGACTGAGTCCCCAGTAACGGATGGACATCGTTCCGGATATCGTGCAGTAAAAAGAGTCAAATTATGCCTAACGAGTGAGATCGTGATTGGAGGAGATTCTAAGCAAGAGGGGGATAGACAAAGGAATTCATAACACAAACGCCATTTTGGCCGGTTCCAAACCATATCAGTGTGTCCAACCAAACGTGTTCACCATCCTTAGGACCCCAGCCACGGAGTCGGGATGCGCCAACCGACGCCATCTTCGAAGTGGGGGTTTTCATCTCTCTCGAGCAAGTCATCACTTGGCCTCATCTCCTCCTCTTCCAACCGCATCCACAACGCGCAGACAATGCACGTCAAAGAAGTCGGCGTGCAAGCATGCGCAACACGTGGCCCAGCCGCCGGAGCCTGGTCCGTGATATAATGGTGCTGAGTGGTTCACTCGCTCTTCCTGCACCAAATACGCGAAGCCGAACACACTCAATGCTCACGCGGTGCTTCCACCAGACACGAGCTAAGCTGCGAAGGCAGCGATCGTCGAATGTGACGAACCTCTTTATGTCTGTCGACCTGATGGGCCAGGTTTCACAACCAAATGGGAGAGTTGAACGGACGGCTGCGTTGTAAACTCTGCCCTTGAGGGCGAGAGTAATGTCGCGTCTGCGCCACAGGTGGCGAAGATTGGCAAAAACACCTCGAGCTTTTGCTATGCGGTTCGTAACCTCATCTTCAATCCCACGGGTGCTAATATAGCTGGTCAGGTACTGGAATTCCTGAAAGACTTCTAGTAGATCACCACCAAGCGTTAGCGCAGGGTTGGGTCCCTGCTAATCTAGGAGAAGTACTTTGCATTTCGATGGAGTAAAGCATAGCCCAAAACGATTGACAGCCAGTGTTAATCGGTTTAGTGATGCTTGACATGTTTAGGAGCTGTCACAGATTAGGGCAATATCGTCCGCATACTCTAAGTCAAAAAGTCGCTCATCAGGAAATAGATCCACACCTTCTAGGTCGTGTCCAACGAAAGCTGTTTCCATGACTTCATCAAGAGCGAAGTTAAATAGGAAAGGTGACAGCGCGTAACCTTGTCTCACACAGTTCGTGATACTGAAGAGTGGCGACAGTTTTCCATAAACCCTCACTCTGCACGAACTATGCGCGTACAGCGCCTTGACAATTTTTTACATATTTATCAGGCACACCTTTCCTCAGCAGATAGTTCCAAAGTACACATCGATCGACTGAGTCGAAGGCACCTTTTATTTCAAGAAACGCGACAACCGTAAGTCTCCAATAAAGATGTCGGTGCTCCAACATAATAACTCACTGGGAGCCATTTACTATAATGTAGCCACACAGTATAGTTGGTCAGAATGCCGTCGGAAGTTTTATCCCTACGTGTCTGTCAGTTGTGGAACGCTGTACTGACGCCTGTCTTTCCCCTTCCACTTTCGAGATTACAGGGCAGCAAACAACTCTTATCTAGTCCCATCCGAAATTTCAACCGAGACCATTTAATGAAAGATGACCCAAGATAGTTAAGAAGTACGGCTTTAAAAACCGCTTTGAGTGATCTGCTGAGATAACGAAAATGGCTAAAAATGTCGTTGGTACATTACTGACAAAAAGGTGGACTTTCCGTTTTTAATGCTGTGGTCCTGCAATTCGCACGGTTTTAGTTATCCAATAGCCGACGAATAATTTTTCGAAAGTAGCAAGAATAGGTGTACCCTCGAATTCGAACAGCAAATTAAGTATACATTAGTTCTCTTAAAGTACAAGGTTTAACACAAATTGTTTAGGCACAATACAATAAGACCAACCTAAATGCATATGTGATGCATACGATTAGCTCACAGATAAGTCTCGTTCTTTGATTCGCTTGCTCTTTAGCTTTGCGGTTTCTAACTACCAGACTCTGAACCGAAGTTTGCTTCCCTAACCGCTAGGCCAAACGTTGCTTACAGGTGCCAATGCCCTAGTTAATTACTAAGCTCTGAGTTTCACTCCCTCATCAGGCTATATACGTCATCAGTCCATGCAAGGACGAAACCGATCTTAGGGCGTCTTAGCAATGGTTCACTGGAACATGTTCATCGGGTCTCAAGTTCAGGGGCAGTCCATTGAGTCAGTTCCTTAGTTCATCCATCAAATTGCACAAAGAGATAAACTCCAGCAGTTAGTAACTCATGGTGAATCAATGTAAGGTATTCCTATCACAGTCTGCATGAAGACTGGTTACTTGGTTAACATGAAACAGATGAGTTATTTCACTGGTGGTTTGAAGATGAGAAAGGCGGCGAGAATAGCAGCTTCGTTGACATGAATCTAAAGTATTTATGCGAATGTCTTTAGCTCTCTGATCATTCCAATCGACAGATTCGTTTTCCTGACAGTTAGAACAAATGTGCGTCTAAACCAACTCTTAATTCCTGCATTAGGAATTTCTATCTTCCTCCGATAATTGTGAATGAACTGACCATAGGATAAGGGCAGCGTTTCTTGGAAAGCTGTCGACGCGGTTGGTGCTATTGTGTACAGTTAACTCAACAGTCAGAAGTAAACATTTTCGCACAATCAACGAAACCGAACAGTTGGCATGGTTAACGCGAGCGCACCATTTCGGGCTGCAAAGTCGTCAAACTGGAGGAAAAAGTCGATCCATGAAACCACTGAAACCACTACACGTGATTATTTCAAAACAATATTTGGCGAAAGTGATGACCGATGATAATGACAGACGACGTGTATCGCGCGGTTGTGCAATAGAAACGGGTGTTCTTCTTATCTATAGGCATGCATACATAAGGATTTGGATGGTTCTTGTAACTACTTTTGTTAATTAATGTGGATAGCGTACCTCTGAGTTTCATAGAAGCTATTGTGCTGCCACGAAGATGAGATTGCGAATGGTTTCACTCCGGATGGAGGATTGTCAAACAAAAACAGCCTCAGAAGTATCAAACGCGTTGCGAACACAATATGCTCCCACATTTCAGCGGTTCTACCGTCAGGTGATCTTCCAGCTGTTGTTGTAACTCCTAAAGGACTAGTCTATATTTCTTTTAATGCTGAAGCTGTGTTGCAGCAGCTGACGTCTCTGCGCAACCGGAGCTCACCGGGTGTCAATACCACTTGCCCAGGAGCTGCCTCAAAACAACTGGTAGAACCTATGACGCAGTTAGTCCAGCACAGTTTTGATCACAACTAGGTTTTTGCTATGTGGAAGTTTGGAACCACAACTTCTACTAACAAACGCGTTAGCAAAACTGCAGCCCAGTAGCTCCTCCACCTGTACTAACAAATTCATGGGATCCATCATTGCTGGTACGATAGTGTGCTATCTGGACAACTGGAACATCATTACTCAAAAATAGCACGGCTTCCGTCGACAGAGATCGTTCACAACGAATTTACTAAGAGCATGGAGTAGTTGAACCGAGTCAGCCGACGCTGGAGCTAAGGTTAAAGTGAGCTACTTGGATTTATTCAAAAAATTCGATCTTTTAAGTCCTCGGATTCATTTTTCGAAGCTCAAATATTATGGCTTTGACGTCCCTCTTCAATGTCGGATAGCCTGATTTCTCCTTCAACGACAATTATTAGTCAGAGTCCGGAGCTCTTTATCTCACCCCATAGAAGTCGAGTGTGATGTGGGCCAGGGCTCAGTTCTAAGGCCACAGTTGTTTTTGGTGGTTAGTAATAACCTCACACAAGCAATCATTTCAAACTTCTTTATGTTTGCGGACGATATCATGATGCAGACGGTGCCGATCAAAATCTGCTTTTCCCTAACCTAGGCCTCGTGCAGTAGTGGTCAACCCAAAATCTGTTGTAGTTCAGTGTGATCAAACGCAAAGTAATTTCCATACGTCACCTACAAAATCAGAATGCGATTACTGCATCAATATTCCGTCAAATGCAAAATGCATGTGCTGTCTCCCGACCATCTGAAAAGGTGTTGAAAACCGATAACCAACACGTCCGCCAGTTACGACTAGTTTTCAGACAAATAGACAACTGTGGTTGTTAACAGATACTCGGTGCGTGTGTTCGTCCCTATGTAGAATACGCAATTCAAACATGGCAGCCAAGGTTATAAAACGAATTAGCCGCACCGCAGCAGCCTCAAGATATGGAATTCAAATATATCATTGGATTGCGCAATCTACCATATGTGCTAAGATTGTGTAAGCAAGCGTAAGCGTGCTGTATGCGAACAGAGCAGTTGATTGGACGCCTGCGCATAATTCGGCTACGCGCTGATTCGTTGGCTGGAGCGGGTTGAATTAACTGATCCAAAGCAGGAATCTCATGAGTGCAGCAGGGTCGTTATTTATGGAAAGAAATTAGTCATTATGTCGAGGTCCCCACATGCTTGGCAACTTGTCAATTTTGTTGAGCCGGCTTCGCTGAATAAACCGTTTGTTCCTGAAGGATCGAGTTCTGCGACACCATACGAGCAAAACCTGAGACGTTTAACTGTATTCAGCGGACGATATCACCGATTACGAGGCGAAGTGATAATGGCATACTTTACACTACGCACACACATCATTTATGCCGTTGTTTGTTGTAACTCTGCAGTACAACAAAACTGATAGATCACACATTAAAACTTCTAAAACAATTTAGACTTCTTGAGGGTCGCAGAAACTTCTTTTCCATCTGTGTATGTCAACCGTGCAACCCTCTCGTCTAACCGGTCGTTTCTGCAACAAATTTAAAGTCGCTTGGACGCAGCACTCTGTCACTTATATGTTGGTAGTTAAAACTACCTCACCCATCTACTCCCGGAAAACAACTTGAATTTATTACTTGTTGCCTATTAGATCAGTAAAAATGAAAACTCCACTCTTTTGTCAGTAACATACTAACTGCTATGTTTAAGTAACCATTTTCGATACCTCACCAGATCACTCAAAGCGGTTTGTAAAGCCGTGCTTCTTAACCATTTTCGCTCATCTTTCATTAAACGGTCTCAGATGAAATTTCGGATGGGTCTAGATAAGGGTTGTTTTCTTCCCTGTAATCTCGTCCTCAACATTTGTACATTGTTAAGAATTTCGCTGTTCTCTTATTTTGGGAATACACATTTTGCCGAGTCCCCTAACCTGCGAGACAATAGAAAAACCTGAGTAGTTGATGAAAAGCCTTTCAAAGTAGTTGACATTGGGGCAAACCGGTTAGTAACGCGAAGTAGCATGATAAGCTAGCAAACGCACATGACGGTTAAGTCATCGTCGCTTGCAAACTAACCGATGCTTGCAACTAGTATTGTGTTGTTCTTATTAGCATCATCAATATTGCCGTGATTTATGTGTTATTTTACTATTCGCGCTTGCACATGATTACATGTGAAACCTATGTGTGAAAAGATATACTATTGCCTAGAGCCAGCTTGTAGCTGTTAATCAGACAGGATTGCATACATCACACGAATTAGTCCACTTCAAAGATGATTGGACGAGCAGTAGTTTCCTACCATGTAAAATCGTAGGATCATAACATGGAATTTTAAGTTTGGAAATCTGCT